>QFET01004307.1:0-154556 GCA_003316355.1 Tuber calosporum
GGGGTACTGGGGGAGGGGGGGGATGGGAGGAGGGGACAGCAGTTACCCTGGCCGCCAGATCTCTGACTGAGGCTTCAAGGTTGGCCAAGGGAAGAGTGGGGATAGTGGGGGGAGAGATGGCGTTGCGGGTGTTAGTAGCCTCGAGGCGCTCCAAGCGAGTGCCGATAGCGCCGATACCTGTGATCAGCTTCAGGAGGAGGGGGATAAGAACTGTCTCACCAACGGAGAGGTCGCGGAGGTCATAGTCCCAAAGACGATGGAAGAGGTCGGGGTTTGGATCCATAGAGCGCATAAGCTCATCATATAGCTGCCTGAGCAATGGAAGGTTAGGATCAAGGGGGCTGGGGGACTGGGATGCAGAAGACGAGGCCAGGCAGGGCACTTCTGCGGGTGGGGCAAGGGGGGCAGTAGAGATAGGGTGGCCGCCATATGGTTGCCACGCTCGGAGGTGCGGGATTGTGGCCTAGAGGCCCTACCAGTGTTGTGAGCCATCCCTGTTGTGGGTTGGTTCGGGGGAAGTATCGGGTGGCTAATAGGTGAAGCCTAAGTGAAAAGCGAAATTTGGTGTATAGAGATGGTTGCCACACAAATCCTGGTGGTTTTGTGCGGCCGAATGCGGTAATATTTTCAAACGAGAGGAAAGAACAGGGCGCGGAGCGTGCATCAACTTTACTACAATATTTTGTATTTTATATTGTATATTAATGCTCTTTAATTGTTTCAACCATACATGTACTTTATTTATCTAGTATACCCTTCACAACTAAATTTAAAGTCACAAACATTTTCTGATCTCCATTACATATTAATAAATAATAAAAACAAATATTAAAAAATATTTCCTTGATATGGGTTGAATATAGGAGCTCCAGATATTACAATTTTTACCATTTAGCCCTTATTCCTCACAGGGTTGAGTGTTACGTGTTGCATCAAACCAGGTGCACACTTTAGAAGCACAGCACCATATTTGAAATGCTATTACTCATACCAGCAACACAATTCTACATGATTGTTGCATTTTGTGGAATACACATACAATATGTCGGTATCTGAGTCCGCGAAGGTATTACCTTGATAGGTAAAATACGTGTTTGTCCCTACTGACAACTGGTCCTGGTCTGTATCTGAACATTAAGCAATACATCCTAATAGTGAGCTCCTCGTTAAGGACTGGGAGGGTACATGGCAGGACATACAGGAAAAACTACAAAGGGCCAAGAAACGACAAAGTAAATAGCATGATCAAATAGGGCTACCATCGCCTGAGTGTTTAACAATCTAGGTTCAAACAAGGCAGAACAAAGAAAGGCGACCGTGTCATGTTCGACAGAAGAATCTTTCGCACAACTCGACCTATGGAAAAGCTAATCTACAAAAGGATTGGCTCCTTTATTGTTAAGTGAAAGTTAGTGATACGTGGATCCAAGCTGTAACTCCCGGCCAGCTGCACCAGCAACATGGTATTCAATGTGGGACTCATAAAGCATCACCGGCAATATAGCATCGGTAGGCCTGCCAAGGAGGTGTCAATACCTGATATTGTATACTCTCAGCTTAGCTATATAGAGCACGCCTTCTTAGACAGCCGGTGGTATGGGGGTTCCTATGTCAAGTTCCCCCAATGGTTTGTTCAATACTTTGTGTTGTTGGAAGGGTATGGGTCAGAACACAATTCTTGGGAAACATTCGTAAAGCACGAAGGAACAGCAATAACCATATTTAAGAACTTTCATCAATGGTATCCTTCTAAGCCAAAGGACAACCCGATGTTTGCAACTATGTTATAGCTAGCTGTAACCAGTGGTCTCCGTAGACTGGTAGCGGTTAAGTCCAAGGGCAGTGTGGTAGAAGAGGGGAGTAGTGTAAGGCTCCTATAAATCAGTTGGTATAGTATACAGGACCTCTGCCAGCCACTTTCCCAGAGAGGACCTAGAGAGGAACTATAGCAAAGGCCTGCCTACGGCTAAACAACCTAAGGTTCATAGTCCACTAGATTGTACCTTGGTATTCAGTCAAGCAGGGTAATTCTTTTAGACTGGGTAACTCAGAGGCATACTTAGGTTGGGTAACCTAAGTTGAACATGGTAACCTGGAGTAGTATGTACCCAGGTAGGGCAAGCCCACTATGTAGGATAAACAAGGAGCGCGAATAGGCTAGGTATCTCAGTTAGATCGGTTGAATGGGTATTCTAATTTGACAGCGTAACTGGTTTGGCAATGTAACTGTCGAATCTCAAGAAGGAATTTGTAAGTGATCCGTAAGCCTACAAGCCTTCTTTCATCACTTAACCAAATGTATCATGGTGGCAAAATCGCAAGTAAGCAATCGAGTACTTACATGATCCAGTTCGTTTAAGTAAATCTACATTATGCGGACTTCAGAAGCAATTTTGGGCACGCTGGGGGCAAATTACCCTACATGAGATATCACGTATAGAACTGTTGATCCCAAGTTACCCTACCTTCAATGATAGACATAGCATGAAAAATCATAAAAGCCCCATTGGGAGATTTGGAGTGAGTGGGTAAACTGCTACCATGATATGTGTAGAAGTATGCCAGATGGTAAAATGCTACGAAAATTGGGCCGTGGGAGGTGGACCTATAACACGCTATAGGTGGCAACTGTTCTTTGGAGAAATCATCTCCACAGGGTATATATATGGAGGTATACGTCTTACCGCCTGCCGCAAGTTGCTAGTATTTTTACCAGATTGCGCACCTGAGGTACCCTAGGTACCTGTGATCCCTATGAGAGGTATGGGAGTCCCTTAGAGGGCAATCTGGGAGTCAGGAACAAAGGAAAGTCAGTTCTGATTCAAATCTAGAGTTAAAAGCAACTAAGGTCCGAGGAACTTACCATAAGTGAGAGACGTTTCAGGAGTCTAATGGCATTCCAGCTTATTACGGCCGACGTGGTTTACGAAGTATTGGATATATGTTGTGCCCATTTAGCCAACCTATAGGTACCACATGCTGGAAGAGTTAAGTAGTTACGGCAAAAGCTGCTGAAGGCCAAGTAGACCTGGTTGTTTACCATGTTTGTATAGATAGAAATGCCGCAGGGCAACTCCACATGATCAGAGATAATAAGTTTCATGCAATCTTGACAGTAGGCCACTGACAAGATCAGGATTGGAAATGCATTTCTCTCCTAGAGACATAATTCAAATGCATTGCAGAAAGGTCATCAGATTAAGCGGAATCTCCTTATATCTGCTATCTGAAAGTTCTGGCACTTAATTCAACTGGAGCCAGGCGTTGAGAGCTGGGAGTGGAGAAGGGTGCTCCAGAATGTTTTGCGTAAACCTCTCTGTCGTAGGCCTTTATATAATTAATTTAGTAAATGCAATCATCACCCTACTCTGAAAACCAACTAACAGCTTTTAGAAGACCTTGCATTAACTGAAGCTCCGGCTTAACGATAGTAAGTTTTATCATCTGATTCGAACATCATTATGTTTACCTTCCGTGAATCATACTATGAGTGTTTTGGTGCGGTCGCAACTGCAGGATCCATCTTTGTACAAAGTGCCCCAGTTAGAGGCAGAGTTGTAGAAGAGGGAAGTAGTGTAACACTAGTAGACGTCAGTTGGTATAGTGTACCGGTCCACAGCCCAACAAGCAGCACCTAATGGAAATGGCATGGAATGTTACAATAGGCCTCGGCATTCACTTGACAACCGGTGGGACTTAGGCTAAGCAAGGTACCTAGGTACTTACTTGGCTAGGGTAACCATTCTAGCTTGAGAAACCCGGATTAACTGTCAGGCAGGGAAACCGTGTGATACAAGTAACCCAAGGTCCCTCTGGCAGGGTAACCCTGCCAGTCTGGGTAATTCAAATGCATAGTTGGTTTGGGTAACACATTTAGGCCCTGTTCAATTGCCCTGGGCCCCTTTTGGACCGTTCCAGTGTGCAAGGGACACACCTTTGGGAACTGTTGCCAATTGAGCACTACCAATCACTAGTTGCAAGCACAGAAAAAGAAATTTGCATCAGAACCCTATGAAAATTGTTTACTGGAAGCTTCAATCCTTCTCATATCAAAATTTCCACAACCTGCTCTCAGCTCCTACACACACTCACACTGACAGTTCCTGCTCATAGCACCTCTTCCTGGTACCGGCTCCGGGTCACCGCTTCTACTGCCGCTCTCAGCCCATACTTCCACTCTCTGCTCTTGCTTCCTCCTCTGGCTCTGGCTCCTACTTACAGCACCCACTTCCAGCTCCAGCTCCTGGCTCCGGCTCCTGGCTCCTGCTCCCACTCTCAGCTCCCTGTCCCGCTTTCACTCATACTCCAGCTCCTGCTCCCCCTCTCAGCTCCTACTCCTGCTCCCTGCTCCAGCTTTCACTTTCAGCTCCTACACCTGTTCCCAACTCCTACTCCCAGCTCCTGCTCCTGCTATCAGCTGCTACTACTACTCCTTGCTCCTGCTTACGGTTCCTACTCCTGCTTCCAGTTACACCACCTGCTCTTGGCTCTCTCTCCCAACTCTTACTTTTGCTCCTGCTCACAGCACCTGCTCCTGGCTCCTGCTCCCGGCTCCTACTCCCGCACCCAGCACCTAGCTCCTACTCCTTGCTTCTTGCTCCCTTTTCTTTCCAGATATTTTCCAGCTTCTCTTTCCTACCGCGGACTATACAATTATTCATCTCTTATTCTTAATCCACAGCTTTCTTGATGGATAATGATAATATTGCATAGTCAACAACAAGTTATTTGGATATCGATCCCTACTTGGATTTAGCTCTTACCTCTGATATTACATCTCTTACTCACCAACTGTTTTAGGGCCAAGGTTCTCCCCTTGTTGAAAATAAGCAATCTTCCTCTAATACACAAATGGCCCAAAGTGGAAGTCTCAAAAATCCTACTCTCATATTTGAGAATTCAAATATACCCTCTTCCTACACAAATAGGTTGTCCAGAACACGAAAGCCCTGTCGACAAGTATTAGAGTGGTCATCTGGAATGACTACGGTCTCATTACAAGAGTTTGTTCATGCAATTAGACGAGGTAAAAGGTATGAGAATGGCTTTAAAATTGAAGTTTGGAATGCAATTCCCCAAACTGTGTAAACTGTTTTCACATGAGAGATTACTACCCTTACTGAGGAAAAGTGACAAACGAAGGAGGAAACACATAGGAGAAATTGGAAGATCTGGAAATGCCTAAAGGACCTGATTAGCTTTGGTTATGATCCGGTAACCAGTGTTATCACTGCACCATATCAGGTGCGGAGATGGAAAAAAGAAAAACAACCAGTGATACGCAAATTTCATGACCGTCCACAGGCCAATGCATCTTATAAGAGAGAGGTATTCAAGGGTGCTCAAGCTACAGGATGCAATGCTATCCATCCTAGATATCGCATACCAGTTTTTCAATCCAATCAATCCCTTCCTTGTCCGGAGTCTCTTGTTGATTCTGATTCTGAGAAAGGCCGAACTTCTAACAATGCGTATAAGAAATGAAAGTTAGCTCAGATCCTCCAAATCGTCCAATGGTGCGTATGTGTAGACGTTTGTAGAATCCAGCTAGACGCTTAGTTAATGCTGTTAAGCGCATAATCACGGAACCTATTGCACTACCAAAGGTAACCTCCTCAATCTATCACGATATGACCAAACTTCCTCAAAACAAAAAGTCAGAGCAGAGTGGTCTACCAATGATATTTTAGCAGGCTATGAGCTTTTTGAAAGTTCTATTAAGGTAGATGTATATCTTACATTGGATGGTTGACAGGATGCGAAACAATGGTTAATAAGACAAATTGCTAATCGTTTGACTTAAATTGTATACTAGTAGCTACCTTCAACTCTATCTATTATGTAAATTTATATAGTCCAACCCATTTTTCTAGTTCTTTGATCTCTTTCCCTTTTTATTTCTCCTGTATATATTACATATCATACATTTTCACATTCTCTACTCCCAGGAAATATATTTCTCTATCCGCACCCATAGATGGTAAATCTAACTCCCTATAGAATTCATCATCTTCACCATTTGCATGATGACGAATAAAGTTATGCAAAGCACAATCTACTAGGATAAGTTGAGCTTGAGTATTGAGGTGATATTCAGGAGCAGTATGATTAATGTGAAAGCGCAGCCGGAGTACACCAAATGCCCTTTCATTCATATTTCGTAACTGAGAATGTTGGAGGTTAAATAACTCTACCTTGGTCTTCGGTCTTTGCTGCGCAAGGGATAGTCCTCGAAGATGATACTGGAAAGTGTGAGAAGGTGTGAGATACCCATTTCGGTGTCCCTATCCTGCAACTGCAAGTCAGATAGTATCCTGCACTCTTGGAAACCCATTTGCCTACGCTTTATCCAACACACGTGCATCATTGGCCGACCTCTTCCACCATGGACATAGATAAAAGAAGTCCATATCCAAACTACAACCGGCAAGAAGGTTTTGTGATAAGGTACCAATACGGTTTCGATATACTGGATGCCGAGAGCTAGGCAGATGAGCTGAGATGTGGCTACCATTGATTGCCCCTCGAACGTCATTGATATAGGAGATTTTTGCCCTGTTTTTGCGAATACGAGCAGGAATATTTTAAGGTAGAGGTCGTACAAATGTCTCATAGAGGCTCAGAAGGGCTTGTAAAACCTTATGAAAATAGCTAATTAATTGCTTACTTATTAGATACAAGATATTAATTGTTGTTTAAAATACAAAAAGAATATTTTTTACCGTGCAATTGTATCTCCACTATGCTGAAATTGCTCCTCTGCAAATGAATTGAATGCTCTCTGGCCAAAATTCCATAAAAATGTCCAAAGTTACTCTTTAACACAAATATGACGAGAGGGCAGAAGTAGACCACAGTCAGTTATCAAGTTTCCAAGATCTAAGAAAGACGAAATTGGCATACATATGATCTCGATCACACGGCGGGAATGTGCTATGAGGTTTTCTTAAGTATATCGGCGACATGAACAAACGCAAGTATGTACATACCGACTAGGTATAAAGTGATTGATGTAAAATGTGGCACTGATTACGATTTGCATTCGTTGTCGAATGATGACAGCATGGATATGATCATCATCATTGTGCGTACTCATTATAGAATTATTGGAAGTTGGAATCTGAATTAAAGATGTATTGTAGATAGTTGTATATTGTTAGAAACTAATTCTACAGCAATATAATATTTACCGTGATAATATTATGAGAGTTATTTACTTGTGGTGTTTCTACATAGCAAATTTCGTGGTAGGGCTATATCTGAAAAGGAAGGTCAAGGCGGTTTATCGTTGCCGATCAGCCAGTCGGTTCATCCGGATTGAAATGGTAGCGAAACTGTCATTTGTATATAAAAGCGAAATGGGCCCAGCACAACCAAAAAGGAGCTTGGTCAAAGTAACCCTTCCTGTGGGTCAGGCAGGGTGATCAGGTAGGCAGGGTAATTAAAAATTGCTTAGAAACTATGGCCTGCAATCAGACACTGCAGGTTATCCAGCTTTATCATAACCATTGTTATTATGGAGATACAGACCGTTGTGAACAATACCGAGGTTAAATAGTTCCACCAGGTGAGTCAATGGGGCGTTACACATGGTTCCGCTGAAATTTGCACCAAGATAGGAACAAGGTAGCTTTTCTTTGTTCAAATATGTATGGGCACGATCTTATATCTATCGACATATACTAACGCGATGCTAAGTGAGTGTTGCGGGCACACCTTGATGAGGAGAGGTAGATTTATGAAGGTAGATTGGTAGGTAGTCTATTCCTTATTCATATAAGCGAGAAAGGTTTGCCGTAGCCCCTTTATATACAAGAGTGCGCCCTCCCGTTATCTAAAAGAATATAAAAGGGAAAAATATAAGTCCGAAGTGTTTTACCGTAACGTCAGTAGGACAAACATAAGTCCGAACGTATTTGACCCTGAAAACGTGCCAAGAAAATCCCAAAAGTTTATATTAAACATGAGTGGTGTGAGGGGTTTCGTTGTGGATGATAAGAAATAAAGGAGGGAACATTAATCATTAAAATATGTGATAAGCAAGTGAAATAACCCGAATACCAGATAAAGAAATATATATAAGAATCCTAATCATAATAATGAAATATAAAAGAAATAAACGCTTAGTATGTCCTTGCTGTAGTAATGTATGCAGTGTAATAGGTATTGCCGAAACACTAACCAAGTAAGAGAATATACGATATGTTCAAGGAAATATTCATATGAAAACGAATAAGATATTGCAACACTTCCCCTCACTATCTACAGCCCAGAAGTCCCATCAACAGTGTATGTACCGGTTTCGCTAAGATTTTGGTGCAGCTATCGGCAAGGTTCTCGGATGACTCAACTTTTAGTAAAGTGACAAACCGCAATAGAGTTCATCTCGTATTTTGTGAAAGTAAACATCAATGTCTTTGGTACGTTCATTGAGTTGATAGTTTATCGCAAGAAAATTTGCGCCAGTATTATCTGTTGCAAAGCGAGCGGTAAACTTTATCCAATATCGTTGAGGCATTTTTGGAATCATTGGATTATTTGCGTTGCGTGTGACATAGCATCGTATTCCGCTTCGGTAGTAGATGTAGCGACAGATCCCTGTTTCTTGGATAGCCAGGAGATATATGAAGCATTTAAGATAATAATGTATCCTGAGAAGGAGCTGCGGGTATCAAGCCAAGCGGCAGAGTCTGCATCAGCATAGACATCGATAGCGTGAGTTGCGTTGGTTGGGTACAGGTAGAACAATCCTCGATTTTCTGTCCCAGCAAGGTAACAAGGCACGTGTTTAGCAGCCTTTAAGTGTGCTTCAAATGGGCAAGAAGAAAATTGAAAATGAAATGAAATCGTAGACGAGAGGACGGGTCTTGTGCCAGTGGTGAGGTACTGAAGTGATCCTATAACTGATTGGTAAATGGAGGGGTCTAGTATCCTTATGTCTTCAGTCCCTTTCGTAAATTGAATGCCTAGTGCGAAAGGGGTAGAAACGGAACGTGAGTTTTCCATGCCATGTCGTTGGAGGACTGACTTGATGTATTTTTACTGGGTAAGATGTATGCCGTCTGGTGTATACTTTATGTGCAAGCCGCGTAGGAAGTTACCTTCCCCTAGGTCAGTGATCTCGAATGCCTTTTTCAGGTCTTTTATAAGAGATGTTGCGTGGGGGGAGTCAGCTGCGTGTATGGCAATGTCGTCGACGTAATCTGATATGTAGAGGTCATGTTTAGCATGGACAAACATGCCTGGGTCGCGGGCTAATGTCGTAAATCCTTTGGAGGTTAAGAATTTTGCAAAGAGAGCATACCATTCTTTTAAGATTGCTTGAGTCCATAAAGACCTTGTTTAACTTACCATGCTTTTTCTCCGTCACGGTACCCAGGTAACGTTCGTAGGTACACTTTTTCTTGGTGTTCGCTGTAGAGGAAAGCAGATTTGATATCCAACTGTAGCGGTCGCAATGTGTTTTTGGCGCATATCGCGAGGAGGAAGTGGAGAGATTCATAACGGATGCCAGGGGCAAATGTTTCTTCGATCTCGAAACCGGGAATTTGTGAAAACCCTTTGGCAACAGCTCTTGTGCGAAACCTTTCAAAAGTCTCATCTGCAGAATGTTTAGTCTTGTAAACCCCCTTAGTATCGATTATCTTGCTTTTCCTTTAGTCTTTCAACAATATTGATGGTTTCATTCCTTTTTAGTGCATTAATCTCGTCATCCATGGCCTTGGTCCACTTTTCCTTAAGCGTATTGTTAATCGCTTGGTGATACATAGTGGGATCCTCATCCGGTAGTTCAGTAGCATTTCTGCCAATGTGTACCGGTGGGCGTGAGACTCGTCCTGACCTTGTCCGTGTATCCGGTTACTCGTCTGGTGGGGCCTCATGTTCTTGAGATTGTTCTTCGAAGGGAGCAGGTTCCAGAGTAGGTGACAGTGTGTTAGGTCGGTCGTAGTTCTCCTGGTGTGGAGGTAATGGAGGAGGATGGATTTCAATCGCTGTTGTGCGGTTGGTAGGTGTCGTACTCGGGTCCAATTACAAAGTCTTACCATACGATTGCAGGTCTATTGGAAAGGAGAGAGGATGGACGGTCGCAAATTGGGATTCCGGAGCAGGTGTTGTACTTGTCACTACCGATTGTTCAATCGTTTTAGTGGTCCAGTGTCCCTGTCGTGTTTCGGAA
This sequence comes from Tuber calosporum, assembly GCA_003316355.1. Lineage (NCBI taxonomy): Eukaryota > Fungi > Ascomycota > Pezizomycetes > Pezizales > Tuberaceae > Tuber > Tuber calosporum. Next base: position 10,178 of record QFET01004307.1, read on the forward strand.
ATCTTTTGTTGCGAGGGGATGTAGCTCTGGTATATCATGTCAGGGGATGTGTATGCAACAAGAAAGCCTTTGATCACCCATGGCTGGAGCTTCGTTCCAGGTTTTCTGGTCTCCTCAGGTATGTGGACGAAGCATTTGGTCCCTTTTGGGCACAGGTGGTTGATCAAAGGCTTTTGGTTGTAGAGAGATTCTAGGGGGTTGAACCTCCTATAGATCGGTTGGGAAGACGATTTCTGAGGTATACGGCAGTTGCGATTGCTTCTGCCCAAAGTCGTAGAGTTAAACCTTTTAACATAGACCTAGTGGCGGTTATTATGATCCTGTTATACTGTTCAGCAACGCCATTTGATTCATGTAAGTAGGGTGGAGTTTTGTCATGAAGTATTCCACGCGCCTTAAATAGGTTTAGCATTTCATAGTTCACGTATTCACCACCATTATGAGTTCTGAATCGTTTGATTATCGCAGTATCTTGGGTTTGTCGCTACTGTATGAACTGTTTGAAGATTTTTACCGTATCGGATTTTACCTAGATAGGGTAAATCGAGGTGTATCGTGTGCAGTCATCAATGAAGATGATATAGTACCAAGAATTACCAAAGGATGCAGTCCAGAATTTTCCGCTTAAGTCGCAGTTTATTAACTCGAAGGGGCTTTGGCAAAGGTGCTGTGTTGGTTTTTGGTTTTCGTTTTAACGACTTTGAGGTAATGCAAGTTTCGCATTGCCAACCTCGTGGAACCTTAGGGATATGGTGTCTGTTGGAGTATTTGTCGGAGCGAAGGTAGGCTGGTGAGGGATGACCCAAGGCTTCATGCCACTCCTGATAGGTCATTTTGTATGCCTGTTCCTTTCTTTCCTCCACGACATAATCTTCTCTGTCAAGCTTGCCCCATAAAACGTCTTTGTTCTCTCCAATGACATACATGCCCTTCCCTGAACTGCGTAATGAAAACCCTTTTCACAAAGAAACGATTGCGCGCAACGATAACAAATTGCATTGACCCAACTTAGGAACCCTGAGAACACGTTGAAGAAAAACAGTAGATACATGCCCAGTAGATGTTTTGGCCATGAGCTTAACTGTTCCATAGCCATATGACTCTATTACAGAGTTATCGCATTACCTGACGTTTCCTTTTTCTGGTTCAAAGTTTATAAGAAGGTCTAGGTTGCTTGTCATATGTGAGCTTGCGCCTGTATCGATTACCCAATTTTGTGGGTAAGGGGTCTTTCATGTAGTGGTAAGGGTTCAGGATGCACTGACTGGCTTGGATTACTCTTCCTTGCCGATCTTGGCGGTGTCAATCGCCGTCCTTTCCTTCCTCTTGGTTATCAGTCTTGAGTTTCAGACACTCTTTCCAAGTATGCACTTCATTGCGTGCCTACGGGGTAATGTTTGTTGCAGTATGAGCTTTCCTTGGCTGTGACCGATATGCGGTTTCCATTTCGTTGGGGTTGTTTCTTCCCTTTTCCTTTGACAGTGGCGGTTTTATACGCCTTGTCTTCTTCAGAGTTAACCGAAGATTTAAGGTCCAACAACCTGTTATAGACATGGTTGTAGGTAAGGTCCTCTTTGGTTTGGAGGTTGTCGACGATGTTGTTCTTCGACTTTGGAAGGGACCGGAGAAGGACCGCAGCTTTTACTTCCGATGACTCGAATACCGGCTTAAATGCAAAACGCAGGGCATAACGGTCATTTTCGGTAGCCGTGGTGCAACGGTGTTGCATGCTTTAAGAGAGGGTATCGAACTTGCCGATGTGATCAGCGATGGGTTCAGACGACTTGTATTTGGTATCGAGAACGCGTTGAGTTGGTCGAAGAAGGTGATGGTGTTTTCTCTGTCAAATTTATCCAGGAATACCATCCAGATTGCTTGCGGCGTTTTGTGGGTTTCCTGGTGGATGAGCCATTTTGGATGAATGGAACGAGGTAGCAGGCCGATGCCCACTGGTAGCGATCAGGAAATTCATCTATACGGTCAACATTCGTAACATCCCCGTCTTCATCCCCTATATTATCGGGGATGGTTTCCGTTCCTTGGACAATGTCCCAGCAGTTGAACTGTTTGCGGACATACTTGGAGATATTACGCCATATGCGGTATTTCTCTGGCCCAGTCAGCTTTGGGATGGAGCTGAGATTGTAACTGGGTGCGAAGCCACGTTTAGAGTTAATAGCGTGTGTCAATGCCCTTTGGTCAAAGGGCAGGTGGGTTGCTGGGGGATTGTCTGTCGTAGGTGCAGGACGGTGGTTGAGGCTGAGGCCATGGTGGATTTTGGTTACACAAGTTGTGTTCTTCGAATTGTTCGCTGTGGCCACACACCCCCTTTAGGTACACACCACTTTTATCAAGCCTGAAAGTAACACGTTCATCTATCAAAGATTTATCTGGGAGTGTCCACCCTCAGATGTGTTAACTTCCAGGTAGTTCATAAAGTGGGCGTGGGAGTGGTGAGTAACGGTTGCGCGCACAAAGAGAGGAAATAGAAGGAGACGGAGGCGGTTGGTGAAGGAGCGCGGAATTATGTTTGTTAACACCGTGAGTGTTGCGCCGAGACTTGTGTAATGGCGAGCCCGTGAATGTTTGGTTTCGTCAAAAAAGAGTGTTTCGTCTGGTCGATGTTTCGTCCTGAAAAATGAACTTTCGGGAGAAAAATATTTGGTGGCATTATTCTGGTAGGAAATGTGGATTGATGGCAGGACGGGTCTTGCTTTGTTGACTGTGAGGTTTTGTGATCTGTTGGAGGGTGTAAATCTATATCTTAAAGATATAGGAGGGCCGTGCTCATAACCTGTCCAAATGTGTACGGACACGAACTTATATCTATCGGAATATACAAACCCAATACCAAGTGAGTATTGCGGGACCACCTTGATGAGGAGAGGTAGATTTATGAAGGTAGATTGGAAGGTAGTCTGTTCCTTATTCTTCTAAGCGAGAAAAGTGGGTGGTAGCCCCTTTATATACAAGAGTGCGCCATCCCGTTATCTAAAAGAATATAAAAAGGGAAAAATATAAGCACGAACATGTTTTACCGTAACGTCAGTAGGACAAACATAAGTGCGAACGTATTTGACCCTGAAAACGTGCCAAGAAATTCCCAAAGATTATATTTAACCAAAGTGGTGTGAGGGGTTTCGTCGTGGATGACAAGACATAAAGGAGGGAACAATAACCATTAAAATATGTGATAAGCAAGTGAAATAACCCGAATACCAGATAAAGAAATATATATAAGAATCCTTATCATAATAATGATATATAATAGAAATAAACGCATGGTATGTCATTGCTGTAGTAATGTATGCAGTGTAATAGGTATTGCAGAAACACTAACCGAGTAAGAGAATATAGATATGTTCAAGCAAATATTCATATGAAAACGAATAAGATATTTCAACAATCTTCAAGTGGTGCACGAAATGGTGTACCTCAAGTTACCCTATTATCTGAAACTCCATACCTTACAACAGTCATACAGCAAATCACCACGAGGTTTTGCAAGGCCTATCATTCCCCTGAAGCTTCCACTATTGTCACTTTCGACCTGTGAGAAAGGCTGAGAGTACGATAAAGTATGATAAAAAAGTGAGATTGAGGGCTGTCACATTTTACGGTATACGTTACCACCGTCCATCAAACCAGATTCTCTCTGTACAATGTATATACAGGTCGGCCACTGCTGACCTGGTAAGATTGATAGACTTGACATCAGGCGGTACTCAGGGACTACTCTGGGTACCTAGTATGCCTATAGCAGGTGTGGTAGCCCCTGGGAATAACCATCAGAGCGTCGGGAATAAACCGTAGATTGTCTGAATAAAATCTACTTCATAAAGGCAATCTACCCTATGAACTATACCACTACTCCTAGACGTTACAACAGGACTCTGAGAATATTTTAAACTTGTTATTGCTTATGTGGTTATCAAACTATTGCCTTTGGGAAGCACCCATTCTAGCCAACACAGTAGTATAACTCGCCGCAGGAGCTACCGACTCAATTGTAAAGTTTCTTCTTATCCTAGTAGATATAAAGACAATACCGCTTGAATATACAAATAATGTAATTCGGCTACTGAGTCTTAACTGAGATAATGAGTCCCATGATGACTTGACAGTAGGCCATGGACAATACTTCGAACTGAAAGTTTTTTCACTATAGCAAATATAATTGAGATGGATTGCCGAAGCAAATTGGATTGTTGGACTCTCCTGATCTGAGGGATCCGCAGACTTCAGAAGCTGAGTCAGGGGAAGTCTGACATTGATGAAGCCTTAATGGAGAAAGGTGATCTTTCATATTCGTAGTATCGATGGGAGTTAATGGCCTTTATAATTCTACTTGAATAAATGCAATCCGCACTCATCTCTGATAACCAACTATCCTCTGATGAAGAACTTGAATTTATTTACTCTCTGGCTTAAGGATATTAATGTTTGTCCTTTTGAAACAATTACAAAAACCAGTACCTTCCGTGCACTATACTTGGAGTCTTTAGTCCTGCCACAACGTCGGAATCAATCTTCGTACATACTGCCCCTGTTGCAGATATACTCATGGGATGATGGACGCTTATAGTCATCCCACTTCCATTGCTGCTCCTTAACCTATGGCATTGTGTTACAAATATCCTCCCATATGCTTTCCCAATACTGAAACTCTGGCTCGCTGTTCGGGTGGATGCTTAATGCTCAAAAACAGACATAGAGCAATTTGGGCTGTGAATAACCCTGTAGTTCGCCTCTAAGAGGCATACCTTAGAGGTATCAGGAACTGAGGTATCGTATGCGTGTTCCATAGTGGTAACAATGCAGCCCAATCGTCTAACTGGTGTGAAAAAGAGGTTTTAGACTATGTTCCAATATTGGATTACCCATTAACTTTGCCCATTAGTCACGGGATTGAAAATCGGGAAATATTGGGTTTGACCTCTAGTAAATCGATCATACTTATGGAAATCAGGGAGTTGAAAAGGGTATCTCAGTCATAGATGATTGATCCTGTGGGCCCATGCAATTGCCATACTTCCCTAAGGAAACTATAACCCAGGTCTTGGATGGGCACCTCCATAGCCAGTGGGATAGAGTGAGCCATCTTTGAAATCTATCCTCAATGACCTAAATCTTTTTCTACCACTCTGACACCGTTAAGAACCCAATAAAGTCCCTAGATATTGCGTTCTATGGCCTCCTAGTCACATCAACTTTAGGATCAAGCCAAACCTCTTGTGCCTTATAGTCTTACTTCGTTACCAGCTGTCACAAGTACCAATATATTCCGTTACAAGATTAACCAGATTGGACATATTGAAGTTTGCTTTTATTCGCGCCAGTGTCCTTTAAATTCGAAAATGTTCACTGACAAGTGTATCATATGCTGTCTCGGAGATTTTTCCTTTCAAGATCTCGTCCTTGGGGGACATATGAACCCTTGTTCTATGGAAACAGACCCTTCTCTACTTAGAACTAGGGCTCAAAAGTTTATTCCTTCTCTGACACAGCTTTGAGGAGTGTAAGGTATTCTTGGTCCTTTTCTAACGTTGTCTTCAGGGATTGTAAGAAATGTGACAACAAATGATAACCCAGGCAGGTCAGAAGCATTTGGGGACACAGAAGTTATCTTCCAATTGAACCTGCGATTTCCTATGAGGAAATAAGGGTCTTGGTAGTGGATGACTTCCCGCTTACTGGAGGTAGTCCCTATGCTTCAACAATGCATGAGGATCTTAATTTACTAGAGCTTTACGCAAAACTACCTAGAAGTTAAATGGTAGAGGAATTCTGCTGGGCCATGCTGCCTATGCCTTAAGACCTTTATACAATTAAAGTACTCTAAATTCGTGTGATCTCTATAAACTACTAATTGGTCTTCCTCAATGAAGAAATCATGAATCCATTGATTCAATTCAGCCAGTATTGCTGACATCTCCTTATTATGAACATCTTAGTTCACTTCAGCAGGTAAGAACTTCCTATGTAATAGGCCAGCCTATACCACCATTGGTCATAACTGTGGTGTGAGAGCAATGGTTTCAATGCGAAATCACTACAGCCCGGTCCCAAATTGGTTGGACGAGAGCTAATAAAGTCAGTCAGTATGGGAATAGTGATGAATAATTCGTTTCCATGTTCTAATGATTGCATGCAAGTAGCTGTTCATTCCGATTTTACGTCCTTCTTGGTCAAATCCGTTAATGGAATCCATCCTTTGCTTAACCCATTTCTGAAGGTAAGATATAGGTTAGCAAAGCCCATAAAGCATTGAAGGTCGCCACGTTCTGTGGTGTCATCCACACCTTGATCTTCTCTTCCTTGCAACTCCGCAGGGACGTTTTATGCTCCTTTCTGTATTACCCTATGAATTCAACTTACCAGTGATGGATGATGGATATCTTTATGCAAATGCAAAGGCATGCTTTTCTCACTCTTTCCATCTATAGATGTACTATTGAGACATGTTCCTCTATCATCTCAAAGTATATTGAGATGTTATAGATATAAGCTATGACTCCTGCATCAAGCATAACTCTAAATACAATACTGATTATACTCTGGAAGATGGATGGTGTGTTACATTGCCCAAACTGCATTACCCTATATGCCCTCATACTATAACGACTCTCAAAGGCTGGTTCCCATTCTTCACAAGATCCTATCCGTACAAGATAATAGCCACTCTAGATATATCGAGGTTTGTAAATATAGTGGCTTCTCCGAGCCTATCCCTAACCTTATTGATCAAAGGCTACGGATACTTTTTTACATGGGTTAACTTATAGAGCACATGGTAATAATTGCTTAAGTGAAGTGTGGTATCATGCCTTGTAACACAGATAATCAGGATAATGTGGGAGACGAAGTCCGTTATATCTTCCATTGTTCCTCCATTTCTAAGATATAGACCTACACGCTGTCTAACTCTAGATTAGATATTTGGTATAATGGTCCTCTGGGTTGCTTGGTTCCAGGCTCGAGTTTGATCAAGTGGTCAATCGCGGTATGTTTCGAGAGAGCAGATATATTTTCTTTACTCAAAATGTTTGCATTGTCCTTGAACTTTCAGGGAAGAGTGACACTAATATCATTACGGTCCTCTCTGGTATACTCAGTTATCTCTAGAAGGTATAGCATACTGTATCCTGTAACAGGCGCTAGCCTCTGTGCACGGTTATACAATAGAGCCTAAGTGGTAGCATCCTATTACTTTGGTCTCTAAGGGAGACCTGCCGAGAGGTGAAGACAAGGGAACCACAGTAGAGTGGATTATAAAGCGAAGGGGAACATAGGATCGGCGTTCAACCAAGTGTATTCACTGTCTAGGCATCTGTCTGAAGTCTGATATCTCCTGCTACTCAGGAGACCACTCTTAAATACAGGATATCTTTCCTGCAAGAGCTGAGGCTCAGGAAACCTGCAGCCACTATCATTACCGGTATGTGAACAGCAACCGGAATCCTGTGGCCCTGCCGGAGTCCTTGACAGTCTGGGGCTTTCCCACACCACTGGATCTATCCTAACACCGGTATACATGACCTGTTCCTTGCCTTGGAATGCCTGGGGCACAATCCTGCCAATCCTCCCAAGCATACAGTAATCTGGGCTCCTGAATCTATAGATTCTGGTAGGGAAATAAAACAAAATAAATAAAATCAAAGGAATGTAATTTGACAAAGGAAAGGCTAACGTGAGTGGTAATCAAGGTACCGGAACATGTACACATGTTACATATCCTCAGATAGGAGTTCATAGCCTTGGACAAACTGCATACTTCGATTAGTGACTTGGCAGTATGCTTAGCAGTATTCAGAACACCACTTCAGAGTGTTGCAATCTCCGTCAATATCCTGATCATGGTCTTTTAGGTACGTAATTGGGATAAGGCTATCAAACTTAGTATCAGGAATATTTGCACGCTCAAAACATATCTCTTTCACATGGTAACCGATTATAATTCTAACCATTTTTGTATAATAATTCCCTGAACTTGGGATTAGGTTTCCATTACCTTAGAAATTAGTGTCAGATATTAACTGACCTATACATGTTAGCAGGGCCTTCTTGACCTATAAAATACGCAATTTAGTACTCGTAGTGCCACAATACAACCAAAGTAGTGCATCTTCACTCCTCCTCTGCTTGTGGAGATGCCTGTCAAAATAGACTTTTATGTTTATTGACATAGTCTAGGGCACGGTACCTGATCACCTCTGTCCCTTAGCAGGTCTTTCTTCGACAACCCATTTTGTGCTCTTAATAGTGATAATGTTTTTCATTATACAATAAGTATAATAGTGGCTAATTACTATAATGCACTCTAGTTTTCGAGTTTTTAACCCTCTTCCGGTAAACTTGCAAAATAACTTTATAATGCTATACAATTCCAGCCTGATTGATGTACCTGAGCAACAAAACAAATAAAATCTGACAATTCTTGTCGGTCTTCCCTAAATAAGGGAATAAACATAGCTACACAGAAATAAACTCTCGTAAACCCAATACAAAAGTCAACCCAGTTCAAATCCTGCCCTGCAGTATTAAATCTGTGAAGTTATCTTGTATAGAGGAGGAGACTCACATAGTCCAATTTCCCTACCTTTTTACCATTTCCACTAGGTCTAGTTGGTAAGAGTTGTAGTAAGCTTTCAGGTTTTGGAGATTTAGTTGGGAAGGCTTATCGTGCTCGCTACCAGCAGTCTCAACCTCAAATATCGGATTGTGATGCCAGGAGCACGAGAACCTTTAACTTAACAATAGGGGCCTCATTGGTTCGATTTTTGGTATCACATGAAGTACTATCCCCTGCTTCAGAAGCCTTTGACCTCAAAGCTGCTTTGATGGATTGTGCAACTGGATAGGGACTGGTACATTGTCTCAAGAAGTTACACTCATTCCAACAACGTGACTATTGTTTTGGCTAGCGGCGCTTGTCTGTCAAAGTCACTGGAATATTCCAGTGTTTCTACTCTTCTTCAACTTTCTGAACCTGGGAGTAGTTGGCCGTTGCCTCTAGAGTATGAGGACTGCGATTACCATAACCTTGCTTCATCTTTTAATATTACCTAGCGCTAGATATCCTTTCCTTGATGCACTCAGAAGGGTATATGGTTCTTTGACAACCTCATGGTTGAAAGATCCCATATCCTAAAGTTTTTCAATAGTATTACTCACAGGTTTGAGATAGTTGATGTAAGCTTGAGGATTTGGGGTTTTCACCCCCATAATGTGTCGCTAATATGTAGTTATGCCAATGCCTGCAGTATCTATCAGACTAAACCCAGCATAAGGCAATACACTAGCGCACTGACTTAGTTCATCAACAAACTAAGCGAGCCTCCTTGCTTGAAAACTAAATTATTCTTTCCGCGAAGAACACAATCCAGATCGACATGATCATCGAAAGGGTACACCAGGCATTTCCGTAACTCTTGCCTTGTACGTAACTCCACTGTTGGGTTGAAGGTAACCCAAGTCCTGTGATTTGCATCCCGGCTGATGTGCACATAGATGTTAGTATACTATGTCTTTGTGGCCCCTTCAACAAGTGCGATGAGTAGCATAACCTGATCCATCTCCGACAGCTTACACTGTCCATAGTAGTCAAACCTAATTTCCTCATCTTGGATTAAGGGTTGTGTTTCATGTTGGTCATAGAGAAACACTTGAACCCTTAAGTTGTCTCAATTCTTTTACTGTATGTATCATTGTTTCTTGTACTACCAAACCTAGTCTGTCAAGACTTAATACCGCTAATCGTGCTGTCAGTTCTTAGCCTTAATCCTGTGGGACGTTTTCGGCCAAGTTATCGGCAGTGGTCCGGTAGGGAGTAAGAGGCCTTGTAGATAATGGACGATGTGCCGAAATCAAGCTATTCTCATCCTTCCACTATTTTTCCACCCCCTAGTGCTTGCCCCAATCCCCTATTCCAGAATTTCTACCTTTTAGCCCCAATAGCCCTTCCTAACCGCGTTGGGAATCCTTTAAACCATGTCCAGTGGCTTAGCTTATACGAGCGCAAGAACCGGAGAAGGGATGGGTGTGGGTTCTCCATGTGGAAAAACCTTATCCACCCCCCACGGATCTAACTATTGGAAGCTATAACACTCTCTGAAAAAGATATTGTTTTCCATACCATTGGAAAAATAATGGGTCTCTTACAACTTCGGGGCGGAGGGTAAATGTTTTAGCGGTTCACCATGGGCCCTTCGTACATGTTGCCTCATGGTTTTTAAACATGCCTTCAAGCTCCTCCATAGATCGCTTAAACAGGTATAATATAAGGGAGTTGACAGCTCTGCTGCACTTGAAAGCCCAGTCCTCCCAACACGGCCACATCACTTGGTAGGAGCGGGTAGTAGTGTAAGTTGTAAGAGCTGGACCTAATTTTAAGCTATAGTGGCAAAGGACTTCAAGATGCCACAGCATACTGTCATTTATTTTCAAAACGTATCGCCAGCCTGGTTGGGAAAGCTGGTAGTGCTGTAGCCACTATTGAGGTTATAGATTTTGCAGGTCGTGTATCCTTTGTTAGTCCTGCAAGTGTGGACGACCTCTGTACTGTTGCTGCGAGGCTTGTAGATCCACTTACCAGACGTTCTTCAATTGTGCGATCAGATGGGGTCACCCGCATTGAACCTGGAGTTCCACTAACACTCAAAGCTTCAATTGTTGCGGCTTACGATATTGGTCCCAGTCTACATCCTACATTACTTTTAAAAGGTTTGTGAAAAGGTAATGGGTCAGCTACGGACCAAGGGAATAGGCAGAGGTTGATTCATGATTACATCATTGTCGGAGTCAATCCTTAATCCTCACATTTACCGCCCATGTGAGACGCTCTAAGTTGCCCTTCAGCCCTTACGCTGTCATGACATGCTAGCGGTAGGTAGTGTTTAATTTCCTTTGTCAGTCCTAAGCCTATAAGACCATATTCTAATGAGATTAGACTAGCTTATCTTCGACAGAGCATTCAAGTTGAGACTGTGCTTCTGAGAATCTTCCTCTAATTTCATACAATAAGTATTGTTAAAAGAGGTGATTGGTAAAAGGTTTAAAAGTAACCGATTAAGGGACCGACTCAAGTACCTCTACCACTGGGTTGTGTGTGATAGGTGTTATTAGTACGCTATGTTTTACGATCATTATCATTAGACATTACTCTGGTATCTCAATAGGTGCTACTTCAATCAAACTATTAACCAATTGCCATAACAGGGGTCAAAGGTTTGCCAGAACATCGCACTCAAGAAGGGTTATGAAGAGCTTGTGGCATTCATTGCGAGCGTGAAAGAGACATTTAAGACATAGGACTTACCACCATGGGCTAATGGTTATAGACAAGAATTCTAGTACTCCCAAATGTCACAAAAGCGGTCTCTAGGAGCACAATCTCTGAAGAGATTTAAGTGAGTATCTTAACAATATAAGCTAACCGTGGCAACCTTTAAGAAGATAGATCCTTAGATTGCGACCAGACCAAAGACTTAAAGTCAAGTTCACTGTAGTTAATAGTTTAGAAAATTGAATCAAGGTGATAATACATAATTTCTATATGCTAGAGATTAACTGAATTCAAGTTCTTCATGAGAGGGGAGTTGGTTCTCATAGTAAAGTGCCACTCAGGATTTATTTAAGGAGAATTATTAAGGCCCTTTAGACTCATCCCTCGTCCGATTATACTTGGCCACACATGTCCGCTATGGCTTTCTTAATACGGGAATTCTTCAGAGGCAGTTTCAGAAGTCTGCGGCTCGCGCGCATAAGGACAATCCATTAATCCAATTAGCTTTCTTCAATGAATCTCAATTATGTCTGCAGTAGAGAAAAACCTTTCATATTAATGTATTGTCAGTGGCCTACTGTCCAGTCAACATGTGACTAGTAATCTCAGTGACGGCAACAAAAGCACTATTAAACTTTCGTCTATGCAAGCCATATAGTCCTTTTGTCTATTTAGTTTATCGGCAACACACGACAAGTCCATAGCTGGCCTGATATCACGATTACCTAGAATAGCGTTGAGCAAGAAAGACACAGCAGTATAGTAACCCATTTGAGGCCTAGGAGGATTTCGCACATGTGACTATTTTAGAGTCATGTGGGTTTCGTGGATGATGCATATTTGTGAGTCATGAGGTTATTATTGGTGCAGATAATGTCCATACTTAAATGGTCCTATGATGTATTAGTATCATATGGCTGACCACTTGCACAGCCATAAGGTTTGTGATTGCGGGAATAGGTCAATTTAATGACCCATAGGGGGAAAGGAGGATAGCTCTTCACCTAACCATTATTGATATTTCCTATCTATAGCTTGATGAATCAAGCTTATTCCGCTGTCCCTCTAGTAGGTCAGGTTGCAGTTCACTATGGGATCCTTCTAGCAAGTGCGTAGAAAATCTTTTGGACTTGATGTAGTCGCGATAGTAGGTAACAGTCCCTCTTCATAGGGTGAATCATATATCGTTTCCAGTTGCATGATATAGATAGACGAACTTTAACATTTGCTTGCCTTTCTTTGCAACCACTAAAAATAATGCATTGGAGACAGATACTCTCAAACTCCCTTTTATTGAACTAGAGCTGATAGAAGTGCTATCCCCGCAAGGAACAGCAAGCCCTGTCCCCCAGAAGCTTGATCCCCCACTGAGGCCTTATCAACTACTTCCCCAAGAACTAGAAGGATATCTGCTAATCAGGCCGAAGGGGCATCCAATATATGGGTATTCGAGGATGAAATCAGTAATTAAGAGACAACATCGATTGAGGAAGAAGAGTGCGGTAACCCAAGATCAAGAGTCCAGAAACATTTGATGTGAGAAGAAAGCACTCTAGCAAGTTCTTGGCAGCACACAAGATATACTGACAATTGATCGGATGACAGAGCGGACAGGACAAAGGACAAACCCTGTATGCAGTATTCCTGTTTAAGGGAGCAGTAGCCATAAAAGGCAATCCTATATATTGAAACACCCTCCACAGCGCTATCGAGACTAGGGACCAATTTAATGAACCGTTGCAGGCACAATTCGGAGACTTTGCAAGCAAGCAAAGGGCTACAAACCAAGTCGAAAGTATGTGACACAGGAGTAAAACTATCAAAGACATCTACTATGAATTCCGCATAATATCCACGGAGGCAGAATAGGATGATGGATGACTGCAAACCATCCTATTAAAAATGTAGAACAGCCCACTTTAGCAAGCATGGGCAACAGAAAAACCAAAGGTTTCAAACAACGGAATCAATAGCCAAGTGGACTAATAGAAAAGGGGAGCTGCTGAACTACCTTAAGCCGGTCCCAAAGGGGGGAATGGCACACAGGGTGCCAGATATGCGAATAGAATAACTACACAACCTTCAAAACAACCAACACTATCCTACAAGGAGACCCCATGGACATAGATGCCATCTGTCATAGGTGAAGGTTATCCAGATTACCCACATAACAATATATACACTGACTCAGCATGCGTTTATGCTTAGTCTACAGAAAAGAAGGCTGCATGTCTAAAGAATGCAGAAATCCTTGGTCAAGTGGACCAAAACTAAAGCTAAGATCGATATTGAAAGAGGTCCCCGGAGAAGGATAAGAGGTTTCAAAAGAAGGAAGTCCCCACCACAATTTGGTTTGAGGTATGAGAAAAAAACAAAAACCTATTTGGATATCGAGCTTATATGATGAACTAAACCACCCGGCAGTATTGGTTAAGGGAGCGGATTACATTATGTTTAAACAGAGCCTCTATAATGGCAAAGAATGGACAACAACAAATGCAATAGTCAACGCAGGGGTAACTGATGATTTCATCGAAATGGGGGTTTCTGTCTGATTACAAAGTTACTCTTGACCTAGTTCATAGTACATAGAGAAATCTTGACGGTTCCTAGAACATTGAGTTTACTAGGAACAGTCACCTATGTGGCAAAGGTCCCTATCAGGATAGCCGACCTTCAAGAAGTTATAATGTTACAAGTGGCAGGACTGAATAAGAACAAGGCATTATGAGCAATGCCGTAGTTAAAATATTAACAACCCAAGTATCTACTATTAAGGAGAAAAGATAATCTTTGACAGTGAATAATTCAAATATTAATGTCTGCATAGTTTACCAATGGTTAACGTGATACCAGAAGAAAAAGCAATTCAAGAGAAACACAGTAGCTCAGTTTTCAATACCAAAACGGAAACGAAGAAAGCAAGAGATATAAATATCAAATTACACAATCTGGAAGCTCAAGGAACCGATGCGAGATTCGAATAAGGCCGCTGGACATGATATGTACAGCATTGAAGACATGATCCTCCAGGCCAGGCCAGAGCCCATGAGAAGAATAGGAATGGTAAGAGAACTTCCTTAGGACACCTAGGCTTGGATTGCACAGCATAGTGGACTCGCATTCCATCTTGGAATCACCAGTGGAGCAGGGGTAATGGACACAGACTATAGTAGAGAAATCAAAGTTATATTGGTCAACCAGAAAGACAAAGACAACCAGATCTGTAAAGGAGAACGTATAGCTCAAATGATTATAAAAGTGATTAGGATTGGGGAAATTTCTCTCACTAAAGATTTGGTAAAGAAGTAAAGAGAGGACTCAGGACTGGGAAGCACTGGGTGTTTCTAGAATGCAACAGTTTCATTAAAGGCCAATGAGAAAGGAACAGTACCAATGAAGCCCAATGGGAAAGAAACAGTACCATTGATGGTCATTGGGAAAGGAAAAGAAACATTTAAGGTCAAGTGGAAGAGAATTGTACTATTGAAGGTCAATGGGAAAGGAACAGTACCCTTTACGGATAAGGAGAAAAAAGGTGACCTGATAATATGCATGATATGTAGCAAACATTTGGACGAATGCAGAGGAGTGGGGACCAGACCATAGTAGGAAGGTGGAATCAAGAAGGACTAATGATTGTGGTAAGGACAATCCGCACCCGGCTAGCACTAAAGCAAGGAACGAAAAAGGAAACTGTCATCTAGACACAAATGGTACTGAAAACATAAGATGAGTTATAGACCTTTTCGAACAGGGGGAAAAATGTGATATCCTACCTCACAGAGTAGTAGACAAGAAAATCAATCTGGAGCCAGGAAAAGCAGCCCTTATATATTAGGTTATATCACTTAAGAGAGTAAGAGTGTAAAGCCCTCCGTGAGTATCTGGAAATAGATTTGGAGAGATGATTGATCAGACCATTAAGATCATCATCAGGGGCCTATATCCTTTTCGTTAAGAAAACAGAGGGAGGCTTCGAGCTGAGTGTCAAATATAGAGGAGACAACCCAGTGTCAAATATCAAGGAGACAACCCATTGTCAAAAAAGTATTTATATCCGCTGCCCCTCATTAGAGAAGCCATAGACTGGTTAAGAAAAGCTACACCGTTCTCAAAACTTGACATCACGGACGCCTACCACCACATCAGAATCCAGAAATGGGATGAAGCAAAAACAGCATTTCAAACAAGATAAGGACTTTTCTAGACCATGGTCATGCTACTCAGATTGGCAAATGCACCTTCCATATTCCAAAGATGGATCAATTACACTATTAGTGAGTTATTAGATATATGTTGTATCACATATCTAGTTGATATCCTCATCTACAGAGAAAACGTGCAATAGCACCAAAAAGATATGCGTGAAATTATTAAAAAACTCAGGAAGAAATTTGTTAAAACGAAACCAATGAAGTGCGAATTCCATAAAGTACAAACAGAATTCCGGGATTTATTATTAACAGGAATGAGTCTAGGTGGACTCTATGAAGAAAGCAGCTATCAAGGGCTGGAAGGTTCCCAACACAGGCAAAGATATCCAAAGCTTTATAGGATTCAGTAACTTCTATAGACGCTTTATAGAGGGGTTTAGGTGAATAGCAAAACCACTCCAAGAGCTGACAAAGAAATAGAAGATATTGGAATGGGGAGAAAAGCAAGCATAAAGTTTCACATACATCAAAGAACAACTGGTAAGAGTCCCAATTCTAATACATTTCAATCCCGCAAAACCAATTATGATTCAAACTGACGTATCGACCATTATCCGTTCAAGCATTAATATCCCTGATGGACCGCAAACAAGTTTGGACACCTATACCATATAGGTCTAAAATGATGTCTCTAGCAGATTGCAAAATGACATTCATCACAAAGAACTACTGGCCATAGTTCTAGCACTAAAGGAATAGAGGAAATATGCCCCAGGAAGCCCACACAAGATGGAGATAATCACCAATCACAAAGACCTGATACCATTGACCACAACAGAGGAAGTTAATGGAGAGCAAATTTGATGGAGTGAATAACTGGGCTATTTCAATTTTTATATAAAATATTGAAGATCGAGTCAAGTAGGAAAACCCGACGCACTTAACATAAGGTCTGCGGTCCTGCCAACACCAGACACTAAATCAAGCCTTAATTCCGGAGAATATTGTTGCTACAAGAGACGTTCTACACAGAAAATGCAGCAGAACACCCCGGATATGAATCAGTACTCGTTACAAGGGATATGAGTCTGCACAATCTTAAAGACCCGGCACAGGACCAGATGATGAAAGATGCTTCAGACCAAGACTACCAGGTTAGGGAAATCCGAAAGGCATTATAAAAAGCACAAGCAACTTCACAACAAAGCCGTGTAGCCATGCGAATGGAATAAGGACTGCGTGTGGTACGATGATATACATTTGATCTCTGGAGAAGAAGAAATTAAAACAGATATTGTAAGAAGATATCACAATGTGCCAAATGCAGGAAACGCAGGAAATACAAAAACTACGGAACTCATAAGCCGGCAATACTAATGCCCTCAACTTTATATAAAATTAAACCAGTATGTGAAAAATTGCGACAAATGCATGAGGACGTAACCACCCAGATATGCGTCATATTGTAACGACCCCTAGATCAGTTGGTATAGCTTACCGAACCTCAGCCCAGCCAGTGGTCCTACCAGGACGTGGACAGGAACGGTACCAGACACCTGCCACGTAACATAGCAACCATAAGTACCTTTCATGAAGAAAGGGTGCTTAGGCACCTAGATACATAGATTAACCCAGCAAGGCAGGGTAACCTTGGTCCACACTTAGGTAGGTTAACCCCGCTAGGCAGGGTAACCCGGAGCTACAGTCAGGCAGGGTAACCCTCTTGAGTAGGGTAACCCGGAAGCATGGTTAGGCGGGGTAACCCTTTAGATAGGGTATCCCATCTCCTTAGTTAGGCAGGGTAACCACTTAGGCAGGGTAACTGGGAGCCCTAGGAAAACATGGTAAGTAGTGTAGACGCTGCCGGGCGTGCTACATTCGTGTAACCATGTGTTTCTAGCTCGGGGAATCGCGTTTAACAACTTGGTCAGTTATGCGGAACCTTCTGGTGACGCAAAGGGGCGTTACACCCGTTTCCGCAGCGATTTGCACTATTTTAGGGCCCAGTAACCCTACCTTGGGGATCGTGGATGAAATCTTGGACCTCAAGTTTCCCTCTACTAACGTTACGCGAAACGCGAAATCCTACTACAAGTAACCCTGGGTGGTTGGAGTGATTTTGGCGGCTCCAACACCCGCTTGCGGCTCCCAGGTTCGCCCCTTGCGACGGGTGGGAAAGGGCGACAGTTGGTAAAAGCCTGACAAAACTGGGGAATCGAAGGCAGTAGCCTAACCACCTATACGTCACCGCCATCCTTCCGACGAGATGCTGTACGCAGGATATATATAGGGGTGAGCGACGGTCGAGCCGGGCAAGTTGTTAGTATTGACATCAGATGGCCTTCCGAGGGTACTCTAGGTGCCTATAATCCCTATGGGAGGTATACGGGTCCAAAGGAATAGCAATCGGAAAGTCGGGAATAAAACGGAAGTTTGTCAGGATAAAACCCTACTACTTACACAATGATAGCCCAGGCGCTATACAATTACTGAAGGACGTTACAGGACTCTAAGAGGCATTCAGTCTTATCACGGCTAAGGTGATCCCAGAACGGTTGGCCATAGGTAGCGCCTATTTAGCCAACTCAGTAAAGACACTTACCGTGGGAGCTACGCAGTCACAAGTAAAGCTGCCGATAGGCCAAGAAGACACAGTTGACTGCAGTGCTTGCAAAGACGGAAAAGCCATAGGGCTACTGAGTCTCATACCTAGATTTGGGTTCCAAGACAGGTCGTCAGTTGGCTATTGACAAGACGGCGATGGGAAAGGTTTTTCTCTCCTGCCGGCATAATCAAAATGCAATGCAGAAAACCTTTATGGTATAACGGACTCAACTTATCCGACCTATCCACAGGCCCTGAAGTTAATTGTCGAAGGGTCATGTGTCAGATGATCCCTGAGTGGAGATGGGAGCTCTGTTAATGGTTGGAGTAGGGATGGGGGTCGTTTGCTTTATAATTCTACTTATGTAAACGCGAACGGCACTCTGCTCTGATAACCAACTATCCTCTCAAGAAGACTTGAATTGAGTGAAGCTCTGGCTTAACGATATTACGTTTTATCATTTGATTCCATTATTTTATCTTTACCTTCTGTGAACTTTGCGTTGAGGCTTTTGGTGCGGTCGCAACCTTAGGATCCATCTTTCTACAGGGTGCCCCTGTTACAGTCTATCGTTAAGCTCTTCCCTTAACTCTGTCCTGAGAATTGTTGCTCCTCGGGACCCTTTTCTGACGTTTACGAGTACTGGTAACCTTGTCACGAACAAGTAGCCCTGGGTAGAAATTATTATGTCTGAAATGTCTCTTACGCGTTCACAACGGACTACCGTCCCTCCAACACCGGGTCCCCTTTCGGACTACGGTGTTATCGCATACCTAAGGGGCCTGGGTTGGGACGCGGTTACGAAGTTGATTGAAGCGGCACCCATTGAGGTGCCTTAGGAATGTCAGACCATGGTTGTCCCCCATCCTAGGGCACTAATGGAATCCATCATGCACAATCCCTCCGTGATTGTACCTGAGGCGGTCCCTGAAGGGGTTTCTTTTGAACGTTTTACCCACGAAGTCTTTGAGATTTACATCCTACATGAAGTAGGCCGTAGGTTCGTTGAAGCACAGTCCCAACTCGAATGCTTTGTGGAGGCAAATCAGACCTATTCACTAGTGAAAATGGTCAACATGGCCACTGACTGGGTAAAGAAGGTCCAAGATGCCTATCGCCAGCAGGTCATGATAGCACAAGAGCTGAAGGGTCGCCTAAAGGCCTGCGAGTCGGCTGTGAGTCAACGAATCAGCATTGATACCGAAAATGATGTGATTATGGAGCAAGCTCCTCCGCTTCCCCTTGTCTGCACCAGACCGATCAGTTTTGCCCCACACTTTGCGGAAGCCATGGCAAATGTCACTTGGCATGAGCATTTAACGCCACATGCCAGGGAAGCTTTGGGACTTGGCCTCACTCCGGGCACATCCTGGGTATCACCTTTTGGCCTCGCTGTTGAAGCCCGCCTAGCCAGCCGATCTCCGAGGCCTTCTGGCTCTGGCATGGTGCCGAGGTCTTCTTGACTAGCAGGGGTAACAAGGCACAAGAGACCCGCATAACCTGAAACTATAACCGCCGTTGCAGCCCTTCCGGCAGAGCCATTAATGCCAACTATAGTTTTACAAGCTGAGCGACCATATGCGGTGGCAGAGGCAATGCCCTTGCCAGCCGCAGCACAAAGTCCGGCACAGCTCGTCCTCCCGACGGCACCACCGGCTCCAGCTAAACCCACTGGCAGCGCGAGGAGGACAGGGTTTCAAGGGGTAGAAGCGCAGTCGAGTACGGCTTATTGTTCTCCTGCTTGTAGGAACGAGCGAAGACCTGATGGAATATCGCATTTGACCATACCCCGCCATGCACGAAAGGGACCGGTGAACCGATAATGAAAAATCCCAAAAGTCCGAAGTTGAAAAAGACCCATTGTCGTTTTTGTTTTTCGGAAGACCATATGGATGTTGGAGCTTGTCCCCGCTTCCAACAGTTAGTTCAGAGGGGAGTTGATAAGGTCCTTGCTGATAAAGGTCCTCCATCCCCGCACCTCCCACAAGGCTGATTTCCCCTCCTGAAGCTTCTCTCCATGAGGCCAGTCACGAAAGCACGGTGGACCGCTTTAGCGGATATGAGGAACCATTGGGACTCCACGGTGGAAACACTGGTGGAGATGGTGGTAGCAAACCACAGGGTGGTGGGAACGTCGGCGAAGCGGGAGGTCCGGGTGGTTCCGACTCCTCGAGTAGTAGCGACGAATCCTCCTCCTCCCTCCCCAATCTCAGCAGATTTCTGGGCCGACTCTGGTCGCGCAGGATTGAGGCTAAGAAGCAACGCTATGATGACCGGTGTCAAGCCTTGACGGACGCTCTTCGAAAATCCCACTAGACACCCCACACACGGCACAAGAAGCCAGAGAAGTTGGGGATCAAGGGGTTCAATGGAGACCCACTTGACACACAGCGATTCATCCAGGATGCAGATATTAGGTTTGACTACTATCAACACTGTAAGCTGTCTGATATGGATAAAGTCAGCCAAATCATCGCCCTTCTTGAAGGGGCCGCAAAGAAATTGTACAACAGCATCCATGTCCACCTTAGCCAGGATGCCGCTCAATGGGCAGTAGTGACATTTAACCCAAACAATGAGTTGGGCACTTGGGGAGGCTTTCTAAAACGCCTAGAGTCCAGTTTCGGCGGTCACTCAGATTGGGATCGTGCCATTCGGGAGTGGAATAGTTTGGCTATTAAGCCAGGAAAGGTGGACCAATTTGTTGTTGAACTAATTCGCTTAGCCAGTAAGTTGTATTATGACGCGGTAGTAGTGAAGGACAAAGCATGCATTGGCATTACTGCGGAATAACGAAATGCTTGGGGACTGAAAACTCCACACCCGCAAGCATACATCGATTACCTAAACCTGCTTCGCAACACCGGCAATCAGCTGGAAGACGTTGCATCCTTCAACAGAATGGTTGTAAGGAAAAGCCTACCACCCACGAACTAGGAGATGACAGCTTCGCGGTCGCTAAGCGACAACGAAAGAAGGAGCGAGGCCCTGGGAACCGAAATCCCCTGCCTCACGCAAGGACGGCCCTCACCTCCCGGGTTTAGAAATCAGACTATGAAGTCAAACATCGGAATATTACGACTACTCTGATTGACAAACGCCGTCGGTTAAAGCAATATTCGCGTTGTGGAAATGAGAGTCACTTTTGGAAACAGTGAACTGCTCCCTAACCCGTAGTGCAATCAATCAAACCCTCATGCAAGCTGTCTGCTTCTGAGGCTGAGCATTTAGTACCTACGGTATCTAAACACTATCGCATTGAGGCTCCACCCCCAGTTGTCAAGAGGGTTACCGAGGTCCGCGGCTGCCCTCCGATTTTGGAGGTTGATACCGATGGAAGTAATTAGGTAAGCCCTTTAGGCAGTGCCTGAGAAACCAGAAAGCTGACTACCACTCTTTGCATTAAGGCGCGGAGGAAAAGGGTCGAAGTTAAGGGAAATTGGACTAGGTGAGTCCCCTCACCCTTACAAAAGCACAAGGCTGATCCGCCACTGTCAGGACAGTGTGGGATTACGGGTTTTCTTTTGTTAAGGTTATGCGAGGGTTTAGTCCTTATTTCCTTTGTTGTTTGCTTTCTTTGGGGAAGACCGATAGAGATGGTCTGGTTTCATTAGTTTTGTTCACTTATGTATATCAAGCAGGCAGGACTTGATTAAGCAATTGAAGTTATTTACGACTTTACCTATGGAGGGTTAAATACCCTAAATCTCGCAGGTATGATAGTAAACACCCAAACTTTATTATATAATGAGAGATACATTATAACGCTTAAGCGAACAAAACCTGTTAGCGAAGAAAGACCCGCTAAGAGGCCGAGGCTAGTTGGCCCGCCGCCCCACACTAGGTCAATACAGGTGGAAGTCCGCTTGGACTGGAATTTCATGAAGCATAGAAACAGTAAGGAGGCCTTACTTCTGTTGGACTGTGGCGCTACAGGTGCCGTGATAAGTAGCACATGGTTTAAGAAAGCTCAATTACCATGTATCCGTCGGAAACATCCGACACCAATCTCTGATTCCAGTGTCAACCAGATTCCAGGGTCTGGGGAACATTACACCACGACGGTAAGAATGAAGATAGCTGACCATGTGAATGATATAAGGTTCGAACCTCCGGATATGCTGGAAACCAAGGTAGATGGCTATCTCCCGATGTCGTGGTTGATGGACCACAATCCCGATATTGACTGGGAAACTGGTATTCTCAAGTGGCGTTCAGTATACTTGAAGGAAAACTGTCTGGTCGTTAAGCGACAAATGGAGTTCATCACCAGTGAAGAACTCCTAGCCGAGGATAGTAGTCAGGTATACCTTTTCGGTATGGCAATATATACTGGAGAAGATGGCAAGGGCATTAGCGTCAGCCTACTACCAGAATATAGGGATTATGCAGATATTTTCAGTCAAGAAAATGTAACTTCCCTTCCCTGGCATACTGAGTTTGATCACAGGATTGAACTTGAGCCGGGGGCCAAACCGCCATCGGGGCCCATATACCCCCTCTCTAAGCAAGAATTAGATGTAGTGGATGACTACCTCCGTGAAATGGAGGAACAAGGGTAGATCCGGGGTTCAACGTCGTCCTCCAGAGCCCCTATGCTCTTTGTGCCGAAGCCAGATAGAACACTACGGATATGTATGGACTGTCCTGGGCTTAATAAGATAACTATTAAGAACAAGTATCCTTTGCCTTTGATGAACGAGCTACAAGACAGGCTCGCGAAAGCCACGGTGTTCACTAAGCTGAACCTGAAAAATGGCTATTATCTCATCCGGATGGCACTGGGTGATGAATGGAAAACCGCCTTTGAGAGTCTTTATGGTCTGTAAGAGTATACGGTTATGCCATTTGGGGTATGCAACCCACCATCTACCTTCTAGAGTATGATCAATAGTGTATTCAGGGATATGCTTGATGCCAGAGTCATCACCCATATGGATGACATCTTGATATACTCAGAGACGATCGAAGACCAAGTTTCGTTAGTTCGTCAGGTAATGGAGAGACTGCGCAAGGCAGGTCTTTGCGTTAGCATAAAGAAGTCTACCTTCCACCAAACGGAAGTTGAATTCCTAGGGTATAAGATATCTGAGCATGGGATATCTATGACGACTTGTAAGGTAGAGGACATCAAGGCTTGGAAGACTCCTCAGAACGTAACTGACGTTCAATGCTTCATGGGCTTTGCGAACTTCTATCGTCGATTCATCAACGGGGATATTAAAGTGGCAAAACCTGTGACGGATCTGACCAAGAAGGATGTAAACTGGGTCTGGTCACCCGCTTGTGAGCGGTCATTTGAACATCTAAAAGAGTTGTTCACCACTTGTACCATTATAACACACTTTGATGGCTCTTGTCTAACTAAGTTGGAGACAGATGCCAGTGATTTCTCATTAGGTGCTGTGCTATCCCAATTATGTGATGACCAGAAATGGCACCCAGTGGCATATCACAGTAGGAAGTTCCTGCCTGCGGAGGTGAACTACGATGTTCACAATAAAGAGATGATGGCGATCGTCGCAGCATTCAAGGAATGGGATCATCCATTGCGCTCCATGGAGGACCAGATTGTGGTATATACAGACCGCAAGAATCTGGAGTACTTTAACAGCACCAAGGTCGTAAACCAGAGGCAACACAGCAGGGCGGAATTCCTAAAGCCGTTTAACTTGTAGGTTGTATACCGAGGAAGCCGGCTTAATGAGAAGAGAGATGTGTTATTGCGGCGTAGGGAATACGGCCCGGAATGGAGGAGTGATCTTCTACCACAAACATCTTTTCGGCCTGGGCAGTGGTACATACAGCAGGAACGAGACCTCCTGCGCCCACAGATGCTACTTACCTGTCTAGGGTTTCGCCTGCAGTCTGGATTTCTGACAGCCTTACGTACTGCTGCCAAACTAGATCACGCGTACCTGGTAGTACTGAAGGCAGTGGTTAACAAAAGTAACACTGTGGATGCCCATTTCGATGTGGAAAAGGCCTTGCTCACCTACAAGATTCGGTGGTATGTTACGAAAGACGAGTGGCTTAAGCGAACAATCCTGGAAGCAGAACATGATTCACGCATCGCTGGACACTTTGGAACATAGAAGACAATAGCACGAGTCAAGGCAAACTTCTACTGGCCGAGAATGGAGGAAAACATCACTGAATATGTTCGGACCTGTGATGTATGCCAAAGAAGCAAAACGATCCTGCATAAGAAGTTTGGCTTGCTTGCACCTATTGAAGTTCCGCTGAGACCATGGAATGCTATTTCCATGGACTTCATTGTAGCATTACCAAACTCAGAGGGATATAAAAAGATTTGGGTCAGAGTGGATAGATTCTCCAAGATGGCTCAGTTTATCCCTTTAGCAACTGAGGTGTCTATAAAGGAACTTGCCCTCATATTTCAGCAAGGGATTTGGCGATTGCATGGCCTTCCAGAATCGATCATTGTCTGATCGCGATACCTCTTGCACATCCAAGTTTTGGATGAGTCTCATGGATCTACTACAAGTTCAACGCAATGTATCTACGGCCTTCAATGCGGAAACAGATGGGCAAACTGAGAGGGTTAATCAGACCTTGGAACAGTATCTAAGAAGCTACTGATCCTACCAGGAAGATGATTGGGCTGCACTGCTACCCTTAGCGGAGCACGCATACAATACGTCAGTATCCGAGTCGGCGAAGGTGTCACCCTACGAGGCGAACTACGGGTTTGTGCCACTGACCAAAAGGTCCGGGACCGTGTCTGAACATCAAAGTATACAACTACACAGTGAACGTGTCGTCAAGGATTTGGAGGGTACATGGCAAGACATTTGTGAGATACTACAAAGGGCCCAGGAACGACAGCGGAAATGGCATAACCAGAAGCGTCTCCCATCACCGGAGTATGTCACCCTCGAGGATGTAGTCCCAGGCAGAGCTAAGAAGGCAGACCGTGTTATGTTAGACCGACGTAACATTCGCACCAAGCGACCTATGGAGAAACTAGACTACAAGAGATATGTCCCTTTTGTAGTTAAGTGGAGAATAGGGACACGTGCTTATGAACTACAGCTGCCTGCAAGGTGGACAATCCATCCGGTCTTCAATGTGGGACTTCTGGAACCTTACCATGAGGATCTGGTAGGCAGACCTGCTAAAGCAATACCAGAACATGACAACGTTGATTCGGAGCCCAGTTATATAGTAAGAGCCATAGTAGATATCCGGTCGTATGGAAGTATGAAAGCAAAATTCCCACACCGGTTTGTACAATACTTGGTGTCGTGGTAAGGGTATGGCCGTGAAGAAAATTCATGGGAGACATTCGAGATGCTGGAAGGAACTGCAGGCGAGGCATTGCTACGTGTTCATGTCTGGTATCCTGCTAAGCCAAGGGATAACTGTATGAAAGGTACCTGAAAGGGGGATAAGTGGGAAGAAGATCACCCGACACAAGAAAACTAAGTCTGAGGACAGAGTTATGGAAGAGGGGAGTAATGTAACGACCCCTAGATCAGTTGGTATAGCTTACTGAACCTCAGCCCAGTGAGTTGTCCTACTAGGACGTGGACAGGAACGGTACCAGACACCTGCAAGGTGACATAGCAACCATAAGTACCTATCATCAAGAAAGGGTACTTAGGTACCTAGTTAGATATGGTAACCCAGCAAGGCCGGGTAACCTTGGTGCACACTTAGGTAGGGTAACCCCGTTGGACAGGGTAACCCGGAGCTACAGTCAGGCAGGGTAACCCTCTTGAGTAGGGTAACCCGGAAGAATGGTTAGGCAGGGTAACCCTTTAGAAAGGCCAACCCATCTCCTCAGTTGGGCAGGGTAACCACTTAGGCATGGTAACTGCAAGGCCCTTGGAAAATATGGTAAGCACTGTAGACGCCGCCAGGCGTGCTACATTCGTGTAACCAGGTGTTTCTGGCTCGTGGAATCGTGTGTAACAAATAGGTCAGTTACGCGGAACCTTCTGGTGATGCAAAGGGTTGTTACACAGACTTCAGCAGCAATTTTCCCATGATTGGGCCCAGTTACCCTACCTAGGGGATCGCGGATGAAATCGTGTACCTCAAGTTTCCCTCTACTAACGTTACGCGAAACGCGAAATTCTCCTACAAGTACCCCAGGGTGTTTGGAGTGATATTGGCGCATCCAACACCCCCTTGCGGCTCCCACGTGGGCCCTTTGCGACGGGTGGGAAAGGGTGGCAGTTGGTAAAAGCCTAACAAAACTGTGAAATCTAAGGTGGTAGCGTAACCCCGTATACGTCACCGCCGTCCTTCCGACCAGATGCTGTCCGCAGGATATATATACGGGTGGGCGACGGCCGACCCAGGGAAGTTGTTAGTATTGACATCAGATTGCCTTCCCAGGGTACTCTAGGTGCCTATAATCCCTATGGCAGGTATGGGGGTCCCACGGAATAGCTATCTGAGAGTCGTGGATAAACGGAAGTTTGTGCGGATAAAACTCTACTAATTACACAACTATAGCCCAGGCGCTATACCAAGACTGAGGGACGTTACAGGACTCTAAGAGTCATTCAGTCTTATCATGGATAAGGTGATCCCTGAACGGTTGGCTATAGGTAGCGCCTATTCAGCCAACTCAGTAAAGACACTTGCTGGGTGAGCTACGCAGTCATAAGAAAACCTGCAGATAGGCCAAGTGGACACAGTTGACTGCAGTGCTTGAATAGACGGAAAAGCCATAGGGCCACCGAGTCTCATAGCTAGGTTTAGGTTCAAAGTCGGATTGTCAGTTGGCCATTGACAAGACGGCAATCGGCAAGGTTCTTCTCTCCTGCAGGCATAATCAAAATGCATTTCAGAAATCCTTTATGATTGAGCGGACTCAACTTATCCGAGCGATCCAAAGGCCCTGAAGTTAATTCCAGAAGGTCCATGTGTCAGATGATCCCTGAGTGGAGAAGGGAGCTCTCTTAACGGTCGGAGTAGGGATAGGTATCGTTGGGTTTATAATTCTACTTAAGTAAACGCGAACGGCACTCTGCTCTGATAACCAACTGTCCTCTTGAGAAGACTTGAATTCAGTGAAGCTCTGGCTTAATGATATTAAGTTTTATCATTTGATTCAATTATTTTATCTTTACCTTCTGTGAACTTTGCGTTGAGTCTTTTGGTGCGGTCGCAACCTTAGGATCCATCTTCCTATAGGGTACCCCCATTACACTTAGGCCCATTCCAGACCTCCGCTCTCACCTCCTCTTTGATAGGATTTGCTACCTCTTGATCAAGGTGACAGTGGACTGTTTCAAACTCCCATTGATAAACTCTCACCTCCTACCAGGCAAAGTCCTTGCCCCCCCTTCCCGCACCCCTGGTTGCGTCTCCAAGTCACTGATTAACGAAGATTGCAGAATGAACCTCCTCGCTGATGGGGCACTCTAGTCCCCTCCTCGCCCTTACTACCATGAAAAGCAGTCCCTCCACCCACATTCCTGCTTAGGCATGACCTTTTTACAGCTCGTAGATTACACCAGATGCCACATGGCAAGAGCTATTTTACTTGACAACCCTCATAGGGCGATGCCGATGGACATCCCACCTGTCCTTCCTGCGACTCAGAGGGTGAAACCTTTGATGATGCAATTCTCCACTGCCCCTTCATGTGCTAAAATCGCCACCTTTACCTTCCGTATCTCTCTAAGATAGGCCATTGATCGCGGGTTTTGGCCTCCCTGGCCATGATCCTAGGTCTGGCCACGTACATCTGTGCTTCTTGCACAAACCTTCCACCCACCATGCCAGCTGGTTTTTCTAACTTTTGCCTCATTCTCCTCCGACTTGGACTCAGACTGAGTGGTTTTTCTCTATGCTATATCTTTTAGTGCGGTTTAAGATTTCTTTTATTTTCATTTCCGGCTATACTTTTCGAATTAGTGGCCTTTGTTAGGCGTGCTGACGCCATTGTCATTATTAGGTGTGAACTTGGGCTGTTAATTCATTGGTTTTACACATTGTGAATTTATGTTTCGTTTATGCCATAGCTAGTGATTTATGCAGGTTTCCTATAGGTACAGCGAATATATGAGATAATCAAAAAATTAAAATACTGGCATGGGTCAGGTCTTTCTCACTAAGCACACTAGCTCTATATTGTATCAGGGCTCTCTGTGTACCTTTTCCTCTATTTTTGTGGGCACTGAAAGGGTCAACACTGTCTCCTTTGTTGATTGTTATTTATGTTTCTACTTTACATTTTTCTGTCTCTAGGGGCCTTGATCTTTCGTATGTTGATCATTACGCCATTACAGTGGCCTCTCCTTCTTATATGATCAATGTTTGCTCTCTACAGCTTATTTAGTCATGGCTGCTATATACGTAATCCAGATATATTGTTTCCATTTCTGTCCCGAACATTGAATGATTCACAGGAGGAATCCGCTTCAGCATGTTATTTTAGATACTTCCATAATTGCTATTGATACCCACCTTTTTTCCCTACAGTCCCAGGTCCGTTGGCATGCCTACAGGTTTACCCCTTCACTCTCCACTCACACTTACATCTCCCGTCGTCTCTACATTTCCCTGGGTGCATTCTTGACCATTCAGTGACTCTACCACCCAGGGGCTGGCCTCTCACAACTCCTGTGCCATAGGCTGGCAGTTTCACACCTACTTCCCATTCTCCTATATGGGTTGCACTATTGGTCCAGTCTGGCTCCCAGCCGAATAGCAAGAAGGTTTTTTGGCGCTCCGTTCAATCTTGGATCACCAACTCCTTCCGATTTACGCCTATCCCTATTCTTACAGCAGAGGTCTGCCTAACACCAGTCGCCTCTCCATCCAGGAATCGACACTGCCTGGCTGGT
This sequence comes from Tuber calosporum, assembly GCA_003316355.1. Taxonomy (NCBI): domain Eukaryota; kingdom Fungi; phylum Ascomycota; class Pezizomycetes; order Pezizales; family Tuberaceae; genus Tuber; species Tuber calosporum. Next base: position 39,053 of record QFET01004307.1, read on the forward strand.
CTGTGTCTGCCATACCTTTCTCTATCCTCTAGGACAGCTGCTGCACATAACCCACGGGAGTTCCCCTCGATGATACAATACCATGCGCTTGAATCCTTCCGCCACCTCACTAAGTTCCTCCAGTCTAATGTCATCCCTTTGAACTTTAGGACTGACACTACCTCCCCCCCAGTGCTCACCCACCTCGCAATCAATACACTGGCTCATCTGGTAATACCACTACTGGCTTCCATGTCCTATGTTCCACAGATAAGGACTGACCTCTTGACCTTTCCTCCTCCTAGCCGTCCAGATGCTGCCATAGTTTTGGCTTATCGCGCCCGCCTGTCGAAGATCCATGATGTCCTTCTTAAAGACTGGTTTATCACTTTATCCATACCGAAGTTCAATTGCTTCCACAACGCATGTCGCCTCAACCTTTCATAGGCTTGTGGAAGTTTATTACTAGACAGATACATTAGATTCACTTCCTCAAGAGCTACCTTCTGGCCCATCAATCTTGTAATCGGCTATGGTTAATAACCTTTGTCCACTCGCTTGGGAAGAGGATGAGACTTTCAACCATGTTATATTGCGCTGCCCCTATGCAGTTCTGGAACGGTCAAGCCTACTCTGGGAACATCCAACTTGCGACTTGAGGCTCATCCTTAGTCTTTTCTCTCAACCTTGTGGTCGTATTCAGCTTTATATGCGACACTGATACCGCTTCCCCTCCTTACTTGCTTGGCTATGGGCCTCACTCCCCTTGCCACATAATTTTTCCCTCTTCCCCTACCTCTTCCGTGTCCCCCCACCTTTTGTCTTCCTCTCCACCCTAGCCTCTTTAGCTATTATTTTCTACTACTTGTTTCCCTTGTGGTATTGTGTGAGCCTTATTTTGTCTTTAAAGTTGAAACTTGATTTTATCAGTTTTGTTTTAGTTCTGTTACGTTCACTTGCTAACCGTATGTGGTACAATATCTTGTGCCAGGCACAGTTAGGAGCATTTGGAGGTTTTCTTTCCATTGTTATATCCTGTTAGCTTTAAGGTTTTCTTTACACTCTTTCTCACTATGCATGTAATTTCTTGTACCTAAACAAGCAATACATGATAATAAAAACAAAAAAAAAAAAAAAAGAAAAAAAGTGTCCTATGTAGATAACCAATGCTCCATTTCCCCTATTTTCCTGCCTCTATATATTAAAAAACACAATTAACTGATTTAACTTCAGGAGCCCCTCCTTCGGGCACTCACGTAGTCTTTCCCTTACGAGCCTGAGGCCATGGAGCGTTCTTGCCCTTCCTGTAGTTCAGTCCTCCTACGCTCCTTCATGTCATGACTCTCCTCACCCCACAATCCCCTGAACTCAGGATTCATATCCTCGTTCCTCCAGGAGACCCGCTCTGCCTTTAACTGGTAGGAAGGCCAGGTCCCAGCTCTCTACTTACGACCTTTACCACTTTTCCATTGCCATAACCTTGTACGTGCCACTCCTCTGCTCTGCCCTGGACTGGGTTGTTACGGTTAATGCTAGGTTGGAAGAGTTAACTACTCTAGTTCACGACTGCCATGCACCTTCTCCGCCTGACCAGCTGGGTAAAGACACCCTTTGCTCAAATCTTACTTATCTTTACTCCTCCTTGCGTGACTTGTCACATAAGGTTACTCATCCACAGCCTGCCCTTCCCACACCCACAGTTCTTCCAATAACTTGACTATGGCTAGGGCCTCGCTGTACCCCTACCCATCCTGCCTTCCACCCACCTCCCCATGCTCGGGCATCTGCCCTGTCTCCGCTACCTGTTATTTCTTCCTCCTCCTCTAATCCCACCACATATTATCTACAGCTTTGACCCCTCCTGTACCCAATTCTCTGACAAGCTTGCTGTCGGCACAGATCAGGTTCGCGTTGCAGGGCAGGTGGGAGAAAGCGTAGTGGGATGGGGATACTAGCTGCTGTTTGCTCCTCTGCTGCCCTGGTCGCCCAAGGTGCCTCTCCCCCCCCCTGTGACCAAAGAAAAGATTCCCTTTTCTCCACCTGCCTAGTCTTGCCATTTCTATGCTCTCTGATCTTCACCTGCTCTTAGAGCAGATATGTTCACTATCACTGGCCTTCTCACAGACCTTGCCACATCTGACCTGCACGAGCATAATTGGCTCCTCCACCGCCCCTTTACTGCTATGGTTAATGATGGAGGCACAGTTTCTCTCTATTGCCTGATCTGTCTGTCCCTGTCCTCTCATATTCCCCGTATTTTGACTCCCTCTCCCTTCGCCTTAACCAGGCTTTCCCAGTTGGGGAAAATCCATGGCTTCCCATTTTCCCAGCCCTAACGCCAATCAGGTGGCCTTTCACTCAGTCCCTCTTGTATACTTCACGCATGGTAACCAAAACCTCCTTGACCGCATGTACACATCAATCAGATTCTCAACCTCTGTTTCCATTCATTCTGCTCAGTTCCTCAATCCTCATAAGGACTCTAGGATGGGCAAGTTCTTTACCTTCCCAATTGTTTCAGCTTACCCCACAGATCTTGACTGCTTGGTCCCTACTATCCCACTCTTTTCTTACAACTGTATGTCTGAACGTGCATTTTCCTCCAATGTCTTCCTTCAGTGCTTCCCCTGCAGGAAGTACGGCTATGTTGGTTGCATATGCAAGGTGGATCATCCTCTTTAGCCCATGTGTTCTCTTCACCACAATAGACAAGAGCACGACTGCCCCAACCCCTCTTGCCCCAGGGAGGCAATCTTAAACCTATCCTTAACTCCAGCCTCTCCACTCCCACCATGTGGTCTAACTGTGCTAGTGATCACTCTCCCAGGACCTGCGACTGCCCTTCCCGCCCTGCTCCCCCACCACACCCTGCTCCTACATACCCGCCTCACACTTAGTCCCTTCCCATGCCTGACGCCATGTACCTTTCTGGGGAGATGGAGCCGCTGTAGGTCCCACCCCTGCCACTGTTGCCACAGGATCCACTGCACCACCTACAACCCCATCCCTAGATCCCCCCTTCGACCCTGACACCCCACTGCCTGGCAGGACCTCCAGCCCCCTCCTGTCTTACCTTCAAATTGACCTTCCCCCACTCTCACATCCTTCTTCCACACCTAGGCGCGTGCCTTCAAGGAAAGGTGCCCTTCACCCGTTGGGTGCAGCCTCACCTACTCTTTCCTCTCATCATTGTCTGGGCTCTGCCGGTTAATGGCTTATGCCTGTTCCACCTTTACCCACCCCACTTTGCACTCTCTTCTTTCATTTGTTCAATACAACAACTATAGGGGCTGGGATGTGTTACATTCCTTGTATAACTACTTTGCGGGTTTATCCCTTCCCCACTCTGTGGTTTGCCTGCAAGACTCCCTACTGTATTTGGGTCGTATTCCCACATTCTGTGGCATTCTTCCTTTTATCCTCCTTACCTTTCATATGACTACCCTAGCATTGCTTTTTATGTTTCTAATTCCTTGATAAAATCCTGCATCATCCTTGCTGTCGTCTTTGACAGGTGTGATGTCATGGGGTTGGATTTCTCTCATGGTCATGTGGCTTTAGGGTTTTGATTCACTCCCTTCTATATTCTTAACTCCTATAGTACCCTGGGTTCCGCTTATTCCCCTGGCAGCATAGTTCCTGCCTCCGTTATATTTCCTACTGTGGACTTTCCTGTTCTTATCAAGGGTTCTTTAAACATTTATCTTCACGCTGCCTACCCCGCAGATGAGCTTTGTTACCTGGAGTTGGCAGCCCCTTTCCCCTATCTTGACAGGGCTATCACCCTTGGCTATTCGCTTTTGAAAACACCTGGTATCTTCACACTTCCCTCTATAGGGCTCTGCACGCCCAATGGATCTTTATTTACCTCTTTTTTCCCCTATCCTGGCCCTTTAATATCAGTTATGGGACACCCCACTCTCCTCCACTGATTCTGACCATGTTCTCTTCTCCCTTGCTTTTACCCACCATTCTGTGATCCCACCAGCCCTCCGGCCCATAACTGGGCCCGGACTGAGTCTACTCCCATGGAGGAGTACTTAAAGCTTTTTTGCATCCCGGCTCCTCCCTCCCTCCCTCAGTCATACTCCTCTAGGATCTGGTTTCACCAACATTCCTCCCGTGTCTCCTCCCTTCTTCGCCAAGACAATCCTCTGTCACCCCCCTCCCTTCATGCAGAAGCCTAATCGTCCCCTTTGCCTTCTACGCTGTGCAAGGAGTTCCATTCTACTTAGCACCTAGCCTAGTGCCTAGACTGCCTACCTTCTGCCTGATATGCAGCTGGCCTCTCCCAAGATGGTTACTTCAAGCCTATCAAGGCCGTGAAGAGGGTGCACTGGTCAGACCTCCTCCTGGTTAGTACTCCACGGACCATGTTGACTACAAAAAGGTTAGCTCTAGGCTATTTGAATACTAGCTCCCCCTCCCTCCCAGGCGCCGATACCCCTGCTGGTATGAACCAGGCCCTCCTTATTCACCTTTTCCCTCCTCACCTGTGCAGCTCTCTCCCCACGATTCTTCGTACTTATGGGGACTGCCCCCTGCTCTCTCTCGGAGGAAGTGGCATCCTACCTCTCTCAATTGCCCTTCTCCTCTGCGCATGGCCCTGACATGATTTACTACTCTCTCTGTAAGAAGGTTAATGCATACAACCACCTCATTCTTACCTTCCTCCTTGACCCGCATATACAGTTTGCCTTCCAGCCTCTGTCCCTTAATAACGCAAACACCGTCACATTGGAGTAGCTTCCTAAGTACTAATATGATTGTGCGTCATCCTTACGCATTATTATCCTTCGGTAGACGCTATCCAAAATCTTGGAGATGGCTGTTAACTCCTGCTTCAAACCTATCGCTTGCACTGGGAGTCTCTTTAGCCCCGACCAGTTTAGCTCCCTCCAGGGGCTTTCATCCTCAGACGCCTGCCCCTGCATAGTTTAGACTATCCACCCCTCTCCGTGTCTACGCCTCAGGGTCTCCTCTTTGTTTCTTGAGATCAAGCCATATTTTAATAATGTGTCTGCAATTTCTTTAGTCCAGTCCCACAAGGGAAAAGGGGTCAATCACTACCTTGTGGCATCGGTCAGGTCCTTTCTCTCTGGGTGTATTAGCTCCCTTTTATACCAACGTTCCTGTAGAACCTTTTCTCCTGTTTCGGTGGGAACCCCACACTGGTCCCCTCAGTCTCTCTAATTATTTGTTATTTAGGTTTCTTATTTATAATTTTTCACTCCTTAAGGGGTTCATTGTCTCATATGTGGATGATTTTGTCCTTACAGTGGCCTCTCCTTCCGAGGCTGCGAATGTTCGCTGTAAGCAGCATATTTAATCCAGGCTGAAGTGTAGGGCCTCCAGACATATTGATTCCTTCTCAGTCTCAGAGATGGAGCTGATGCACAGGAGGACTCTGCTTCAGCCTGGGGATATTGAAACTACTCCTATTGATATTGATTACTTACGTTTTACCCCACAGTGCCAAGTCCATTGGCCGGGAATCTGGTTCACCCCCTCACTCTAGACTCTTTCTCACTTGTGACTTCGTCTCTCCTTGGCACAAGGTACTTTCTCTACAGTTCAGTGGCTCACACCACAAGCTGCCGGTCTCTACCCACACCTCTGGCATAGGGTGGCGGAGTCATTGCTGCCCCCAATCCTTCTCAATTGTGCTGACCTTTTGGTCCCCTTTCGCTCCCAGTTTGAGCACATGGAGGTCCCCGGAGACTCCGTTCGGTGCCGGGTAAGTAACTGCTTCCAGACAACACCCACCTCTATTCTGTCAGTGGAGGCATGTCTACCACTAGTTGTCTTCTTGGGCAGGCACAATCCCCTTTTGGCAGCCCTGCGCTTGTTATTCTTGCCTAACTCAGTCTGGGTTGCTACTGCCTGCCACCCTCGAGACCTCCTCTTCCTCATACTCTTACACACACAAGATTCTTTTCGACACCTCTGCAGGTGCCTTCAACCGAATATAATGCCCATGAGTTGGCTAACCGCTGCCCTCTAAACTCTAGAATGCACAGACCTCCCCTTTCACACCCTGGTGCAGCTGGTACTCCCGCTCTTTGGCTCCCTCTCCCACCCACCTCTGTTAAGGATTAACCTTCTCCCCATTCACCTTCCTCTCATGCCAGATACTGCCATGACTTCTGCCTATTGCGTTCTACGTCGGGGGGTTCAATTATGTGCTTCGGAGAGACTGGCTTTATAGCACCACCTCCCTGAAGTACTATTGTTATCCGAGACTGATGGCGGCCCATCCTTTCATGGCCCTCGTGAAGCTCCTAGCTGTGTCAGTCCACCAGATCGGGTCCCACAAGGGTTCCTTTGAGCCTGCTTCTGCTGGTATTCGCTTGACCTCTCAACCTTCTGCCTCCAGTGCAGTGATGAGAACTTTATGTTCATCCATGCTATTCTCCATTGAAACTCAACACTTGCTGTGTGTTCGTGCCTCCTCCTGTGTGTTACTGTCCTTGGTCCGCAGGCTCCTATATCGGCTTCGCTCTCCCTGTTTGTTGCCCAATAGTGACATGATCTATCAGAATGCCGCGGCCTTCCCCGCCCTTATCCCTGCCCTTGTGTGCCGTCCCCTTCACCCATGATTTAGCCCTCTTCACATGCCTGCTCTGTGGCCCCGCTCATCTTTGCTTCCACTCCGCCTTGACCTCTTTAACTAATGTTTTCGTTAACTCTTATTTGATTGTTGTGCTTTTGAAGGTTTTTTTGCCTTTTAGGTTGTAGCTTGGCTGTTGGGTATTGGTTTGTTTCCATTACTTTCATTTGGTTAACCGGATTTGGTAATGTGTCTCGTCCGTGACACTATTAGGCGGTTTGGAGGTGTCCTTTCCTAGGTTAGTTTGTTTTGGATTCTAGGTTTTCTTTCTGCCATATCTCATAATGCCTGCGAGTTCATTTACCTCAATAAGTAATTCAGGAGAGAAAGAAAATAAAGTTTAAAAAGGCAAAAACTGATATTGGCTTGTAGATACGTGACCCTGCGCTACCCCTTTTTTCCAGTCTTTACCTTTTGACCCGCTCAGTTTATGTACTAAACTTTAAGAACCCATCATTGCTACCCTGGTCTAGGCCTAGCATCCGTAGGTTTGGTCCATGGAGCCTTGCCTCCCTCCCTCCTTGTAGTGCTTAAATGCTCAATCCAGTGAAGACTCTTCCTAGCCTACCCAACCCCTTAACTTGGCATTTACATCCTCCTTCCTACATGAGGCCCTCTCTGCGATCAGTAGGCGTAAGGGTTAGGTCCCCCTGTTCTCCACTAATGACCTCTGCAACCTTTCCACTGCGGAAACATTCCCACTGCCACTTATCTACTCTACCCTGTACTGAGATGTTTTGGTTAATGCTAGGCTGGATGAGTTGCCTACCCTAGTTCAAGATTGCCCTGTCCCTCCTCTACCTGCTCACCAGAGTATTGATCACCTCTACTCAGATGTGCCTTTGCTTTACACCTCCCTGTGTGACTTGTCACATAGGGTTACCCACCCTCAGCCTGCCCTTCCCACTCCCCCTTAGCCTCCGGCTGAATCACTGCCGTGTGGGACACATAGTCCACCTGCTTGTCCAGCCTTCATCCCTCCTCCCTCCGCTTTGGCTCCTCCCATTCCTGCCCAACCTGATATACCTTCCTCGTCCTCTAATCCTCCCCTTGCCATTCATGGCATTGACCCCCCCCAGCCTCAGGTTCCCGAGAAACCTGCAGTTGGAACTTACCAGGTTATCAACTGTAAGGCAGGAGTGAGAAAGGGAAAAGGCACAGGTATAGTGGCCTTACTGGCTCATCGTCCACCCTGCTTGACTAAGCAGTTTCTCCCTTCCAGCTCCCAACAAACAGTCCCCACCTCCGCTACCCATCTCGTCACAACATCTTTAGGTCTTACACTCTTTACCTGCCTTTGTAGCCAATGCTCAGACCATCGCTGGTCTTCACCCAGACCTTGCCGCCACAGTCCTCAATTAGGTTAATTGTTACAAGCCTCACTCCTTCACTGCTATGGTTAAAAATCATTCTACTGTTTCTCTCCTTGGTCATGAACTTTCTATCACCATCATCTTGTATGCCCTTTACTCTGATGACCTCTCTCATCACCTAAACCAGCCTTTCCCAGTTGGGGAAAATACCTGGCTTGCCCTTCACCCTGCCTCCAAAACCACTCTTGTAGTCATTCACTCCGTTCATATAGTCTACCTACTGGATGATGACGATTACCAATTCACCATTGTTTCCACCTCTATCAGAAACTTGCCTGCTGTATCCATTCTCTCTACTTGGTTACTCAATCCTGATATGGACTCTAGAATGGCCAAGTTCTTTGCCTCCCTGATTGTTCCTGCAGACCCATCAGATCTTGCTTACCTGGTCCTCTCATTTCCCCTCTTTGGTAAGAAGTGTAGGTAAGAGAGGGCCTTCTTCAGCCAGTCTTTGATTCCATGTTGCAAATGTTAGAAGTTTACCCATGTCGGTGCCTGGTCCTAGGTGGTTCACTCTGTCTACTCCTTCTACTCCCTACAGCACACTAGTGGAGAACAACTCTGTCCTGGCCCCTCATGCCCACAGGGTGGCAACCTAACACCGTAATTGAACTGTTGTGTCTCCTGTTCTGCGAGGTTTGCAAACTTTGACGTTTATCACTTTGGTATCCAGCAGGATTGCCGTCACCACCCAGCTCTACCATCACGCCCATAGTCCCCTCCCTCACCTGATGCCAAGGACCATGTTGGGGATGATGGTGACCCTTCTGGGCCCCCTACGCACCTGCTCTACCTCTTACTCCATCCCTTGACCCTGTCTTGAACACCTACACCTCACGGGCTCGCAAGACCTCCAGGTCCCTCCTGTATAACCTCTAGATCGACCTTCCTCCTACCTCACATACATCTTCCTCGCCTAAGTGCAATCATCAGGGAAGGGTTACCTCTTCCCCAAGGAACTGCACTTCCCTTCACCGTCCTCAGAGTATCGTCCGAGCTCCTCCCGGTAATTGCTTATACCCGTTCTGCCCCCCCCCCCCCTTTTGACACTTTTTGCTTTTATTTGTTCAATATAACACCCTCGGAAGCAGTAATGTATTACTTTCCTTATTTAAGGCCTTTGTCAGTTTGGCCGTTCAACCCCCTGTGATTTCCCTGCAAGATCCCACTCTGTATAGGGGTTATGATCCTGCATTCGTTGGGTATACGTGATTTCTCAAGCTTATCTCTTGTCAGGCTCCACTTGGGTTGCCTTCTATTTATCTGGCACCTAATCCCTTATCAAAGTCCTGCATCATCCTTTCTCTCTATTTTAACAAGCCGAGATGTCATGGACTAGGATTTCTTTCACTGCTCAGTTGCTTTTGAGTTTTCCTTTCCCCCTTTTGGCATTCTTAGCTCCTACACTATAGTAGTTTCCCATTCTTCTCCTCCTCATACAGTCCTCCATACAGTTATTTTTCCCTCACTGGAGTTCCCTTTCCTCACTCTATGGGATTTCGATATTAATCCCCATACTGCCAATCCCTTGAGGGAGTTCTATTACCAGGCATGGGCTCCTTCTACTACCAATGCCGACCGGGCCACTAACCAAGTCTTTTCACTCCGGACCACACTGGCTTTCTTAACGGGCTTCCCTCATGGAGGCTGTGCACGTCACAGAGGAATTTGCTTAGGTTTTGTTTCTCCTGACCTCATCCCATCCTTTCATATTTCGAACATCCCCTTCCCCTCTACTGGTTTTGAAACTGTACATTTCCCTCAACTTCGCCCACAACTGAGTCGTTCCTCTGGCCAGGTCCCCTCGTTGTTTATGGACGGTTTGGCCATCCCTGAAGGAAAAACTCTAGCTCTTTTCTGTAATCACTCCCACTCTATTCCTATGTCTTCCTCTTTAAGCATCTGGTTTGACCAACACTCTACCTGCATGTCATTTCTCCTCCCTCTACTAACTTCATTGTTGTGCCCCACCCACCACGCTAAACACCAAGTTCCCCTAACTATTTAAGCTACACAAGAACTTCCACTTTCCTTCATGCAAGGCCTGGCACCCAGAAGGCCTGCCTACTGCCTGATATGGAGCTCGGCCCTCGAAGGGAGGGTACTTCAAAGCCCAAAAGCTGCGATGAAGGCGCACTGGAATGTCCTCCTCCTGACCACTACAGCCCAAACCATCTACACTACAAAAAGATTAATCTTTGTCACTCTACCCCGCGTTGCTCCTCCTGCCCAGTGGCTGAAACCCCAGTTAACCTGAACTAGGCCCTCCTCATCCATTTTCTCCTTCCCAGTCCTTCAAGCTCCCCCCCTTCCATTCTTCGTCCTGATGAGGACTGGTGCACCCCTCCCCCCTGTGGAAGTGCCAACTAACCTCGCTCGCTGATCTTTCTCCTCTGCAGCTCGCCGTAATACTGTTCCATACCCTGTCGGGAAGACAGTCCATGTAACCGAACGACTCATTCTTCCTTCATTCCTTGCCCGCTCCTATAGTTTAAGTCACACCCAATGTCCCTAAGGAAGTCGAATTAGGACATCATGGAATAGCCTGTTAAGGCCTATTATGATTCCTCTTCTTCCTGTTGCATTCTCGTTCTCCTTGAAACACTCAACAACATTTTGGACAGGATTGTTGCAGCAGGTCTCGATGCTATTGCTAGTGCTATTGGTCTTCTAAGTTCTAATCAGAGAGGCCTACTGCCAAGACAATGCGGCTTGGACGTCTCTTGCTCCATTGTGCAGACTATCTTCTCTGTTTAACTCCAACCACCCAAGATTTGTACCTTGTTTGTAGGCATTAATAGCGGTATTAACAATGTTCAGTATTCTGTCTAGTCCCAGTCGCTCAAAGGGAGAGTGGTTTAGTACTACCATGTGGCCTGGGGCATGTCATTTGTCACTAATCCAACCAGCTCGGGGTTATTTCACGGTTCTCTGAGGACCTATTTTCTACTTTCTGTTGGTACCCGCAAGGGGTCCCTCTATCCTATTATTTATTTGTTATTTGGGTGTCTTCTTTGCAAATTTCAGTTACAATGGGATTATATTTCCTATCTAGGTAATTTTACAATTACTGTAGCTGTTACTGGGTAGCAAATTCGGTACTGCTGAATTGCCTAGGCCGTGCTTGTATAGAGAGGGGAGGAGAATTGTCAGGAAAGCTCCGGTAATAATAAAGATAAAAGGTAAAGATAGTTCTCGAAACCTTTAAACTTTGTTTTAACTAATAACTGAATATATCGTTAAGGTCTATTCTCTGTTGCTTGATAATCCCTTAACTATTAGGGAACTGCTAGCTATTGATACAATTCTCCTGGTACTTATGTTAGCCATATATATGAAGTATCCTTAGATATCATGGCCAGGGACATGGTACGTGTAAACCCAGTTTGACCCTGCAAATTTAAGCCCTGCTCGGTCAAATGATCCCGGGAACTATTTAGTTTTCTGAGGGTGTCTAGCACTCCACCAGTAAATAGCCATCGATTCATTTGCCAAATGAACTAAGTTCAAGTAGATTTAGCCCAGTTGCAAACATCATACGGAATACCAGTTGATCAGTCTGGATGGCCCTCTTTCCTGCATATATGCACTCAAGTGCATATGCATGCGGGCTATCAAGAGTCATAGTACTCCATACATTACAGTCTAGATCTTTCACCGGGGCTGGGCAGCTCTGCTATAGACACTACTTCTTGCCAGCATGGGTTCTACCCATATAGTAACCTCCCGGTTCTATATACTATCACATCAACGACTTTGTACCATTTCCCATATGTGAAACATCAGCTCCCCCTTTCCAGGCTTCGTCCCTAAGTAATAATTTCCTTTTAGTACTCTTTCCGGTAGGGTTAAAAAACCATCTGCGATAATTTGGCAACAGCATGAAAAACCTTTCAAGGAGACACTACCTAGTCCAATGTTGGCATATCTGGATTTTCCTTATGAAAATCTTCTACCAAATCTTGAGCATTCTATAAGTGCTCCTGTGGTTCGTTGGTGTTCTCATTATCTGAACATTCCTTCCATTTAACAAAGTATCGCAGTTCTTGGATGGTTCTTGACCGTCCTTCAAATCTCGTTCATAAGAGATATTTTCACTCTTAATGATTTTTTCCCCCTCCCATTCTAGGTCACCTTCAACATCTTGCGGGGTCATAGGTGGTAGTTCTCAGCCTGGTCGAACTGAAGTTCTGTATAGCTCAAGTAGCGATACATGGAATACTCGATGGATTTTCCTGCGTTCAGATAATTCCAAAGTGTAGGCAAGGTTTCCTCGTTGCTCCCGGATTTTGAATGGACCGTATAATTTGGTTGTAAACTTCTTGGATTGTCGCTTAGTACAGATATTCTTTCCATTCAGCATAACCCCTCACCCGTTTTGAAGTCTGGTTGGTAGTGAGCCTCACGGTCATATTATTTATTCATTCCTTCGCGAGTTTTTTCCCGTGATTCCTTTACCTTTTCATGTATCATTTTCATCCAGTGAGCATACCTAGTAGCTCATGCATTTTGGGCTTCTCGCTCCTTTATCCATTCTGTTTGAGGGTGGTAACCATAATTTGCCAAGAATGGTGTTATTCCATGAGCGCTTGTTACCGAGTTGTTGTATGCATACTCGGCTAATAGTAATAGATGGAACCAATCATCCTGATCATAGTTGACAAATATCCTCAGGTTTCCTCCCAGCACTTGGCTGACGCTTTCCATTTGTCCATCAGTCTGAGGGTGGTATGCGGTGGACATTTTTCTCTTTATGCCTAACATCTTGTATAGAGATTCCCAGAATTCTCCTGCAAACTTTATGTCCATGTCGGAGATGATTTTGGTTGGTAGACCATGAAGTTTCCAAACTTCTTTGATAAATGCCTGAGCAACATCCTTTGCGGTCACATTTTCCTCCAGACCGATAAAATGTTCCATTTACGTCAATCAGTCAACTACCACAATAATTTGGCTGTAACCTGCAGATTTGGGTAGTTGCCTAATGGGGTTTGCTGAGGTAGATACCCAAGCTGCAAAAGGTACTTGCAAAGGTTGCAGTAGGCCAAAGCGTGCGTGCCTTAGTGCCTGGACCTTTTGGCATTCTGTACATGACCGTACATAGTCGTTTATACAGTTGGTAATTCGTTTCCAGTAAAGATCCCTAGTGATAATATCTAGAGTTTTTTCTTGACCGAATTGTCCTGCAATTTTTGAGTCATGACAACCTTTTGCAATATCAGTTTGCAGAGTTTCGTCCTGGGGAATGTATAGGCGTTCTTTATAGAACAGCATTCCATCTGTCATGGTCCATTGTTTTGGCATTGGCTTGCCATCATCTCCTAATTGTTGTAACTCCCGGTTCATACATGTCCACTCTTGATCATCCTTTGCTATCTCTTTTACCCTTGCCATCAAGTCCCTATCAAATTTCTTATCATTTTCTTAGCAATTATTGCATTGGACATTAAGGTTTGTCCTTTAGTGCATAATGGGTGAATGGCAATATCGGTTGTATCCAGGAACTCGTGTTTGGCATTAGAATGTAGGAAACATAATTGCGCCTGAATTTCCTCCAAGTGGATACCTGAGCTCCCAAATCCTTGACCTGCTCGTTCCATATCTTCTAACTCCCTGACTTCTTGAAGCTCTCTCTCCTCAATTCTTCAAACAATCATTTGCGCTATGCGGTCTTCGGTCCGTACCTGAAAAGCCCTGTCAGCAGTGTTGACTAGGAGGATATTAAACTCACCCCTATAGCCGGCATCCACTACTCGGGCTCCAATGGAAATACAATGCTTGACTACCAATCCACTCCCTGGTGCAATACGGGCATATGTTCCCATTGGTGGTCTGATGGCTATTCCAGTCCCTATGAGCACTTGCCCTTTAGAAGGAACAATGATATCCTCAGTACTGTATAGGTTGTGTCCTGCTACTCTCTTGTAACCTCAAGTAGGAATTATTGCTTCCTGTTGTAACCTTTTAACCCTAACCGAACTGGTGCTTTGCTCTTTAGGCAATAATGGTTGTGGTTGTTCCAAATTTTCCATTCACCCTGTGACTGAAACCACTAAGTTTCGATTATTCTGGTAGGTTCAAAAGTGAAGAGAATGAAGTATAGCCTGCTTGGCATGCTTAGCTCCCTCCTTAGGGTGGTACTCTGGCCGCCTGCTTAATGCGTCAGGTTTACCTCCTTTGGTCCCAGGTCTCTAAATGATTTTAAAGTTAAAATCGTTTAACTTTAGGGCCCATCGGATTTGTCTTGCCGACCAGGCCTTGGTTGGGATAAAGTATTGTAGATTTTGATACACGGTATAGATGGTGAAAGGTTCATCAGTTCCTGCTAAGTAGTGTCGCCATTCTTCCAAAGCAACTAAGATTGCCAATAACTCCTTATCATGGATATCATAGTTGTGTTCCGCCGGGGTAAGCTTCCTGGAATAGAATGCAACTGGGTGCCACTTCTTATCCATATATTGAGACAGGACACATCCGAGAGCATAATCGCTTGCATCAGTTTCCACTATCGTTTCTCTTTCAGGATGAAAGTGAAAAAGTATGGCAGCTGTAATAAACATTCGTTTGAATTCATCAAAAGCAATTTGCTGCTTTTCTCCCCAAGCCAAATCGTTTGGATTTCCCTTCAATATATCGGTAATTGGTGCACATAGTGCGGAGAAATTCTTTATGAATCGTCGGTAAAAATTGCAAATCCTATTAACATTTCAATCTCTTTTACCAAGGTAGTTTGTTGACAGGCCTTAATTGACCCAACCTTGGGCTCGCTCATTGTGACTCCATCAACAGCCAATATATATGCGAGAAACTCCTCAGATTTGGCATGGAATGTGCTTTTTACGATGAATATGGCCATATTATACTCTCGTAATCGTTCAAACACCTTCTTTACTAATATGACATAATCCTTTTCCGTTTTTAAGTAGATGAGTATATCATCAATATATACTACCACCCCTTCATCAAGGAAGTCTTTCAGGATCATAGTCATAATTGACTTGAATGTTGCAGGAGGATTGACAAGTCCGAAAGGCATAACTTGGTATTCATATTGGCCATATCTGGTGCGAAATGCTGTATTCCTTTCATCACCTTTTCGTATGCGGATTAGATGGTATCTATCTTAGAGGTCCAGCTTGCTGAAAATAGTTGCTCCATGAACACGGTCCCGTAGTTCGGTCATCAAAGGGAGGGGGTATTGATTATGGATTGTTATTTGGTTCAACCCTTGTTAGTCTACTACAAATCTGAGGTGTCCATCCGGTTTGGGAACGAAAAGTATTAGTTTCTCCGGCAGGAGACTTGCTGGGGGAGATCTTTACTTGTTTTAACATATCATCCAAATATGTTCGTAAGGCTTTTGGCTGTTTCTCTGATAGCAGAAAAATTGGTCCCCAGGGTGGTTGAGAGACAGGTTTAAGGTCAATAGCTTGATCAAAGGTTTGATGAGAGGGTAATTTTGCTGCAGTTGACGGGCGAAAATGGTCCTTGAAGCCTTGGTATTGTTTGGGATGTGAATCGAGGACTAGTTTTTTCCTTGTCATCTCTTCTCGCAATTCTTCCCATAACCACTGCCTCTGGGTCTTCCAATATCTCCTCGTCCCATTCGATAGAAATGCCTTCATCTTCGTGTAAAAGATGGAGCTGACAACCTGAGGCCTCAAAACTTCAGTTTCCTGCGTTATGTATTTCCTTTATTGGATGTTCCTCATTCCACCACCCAATTGGAATTATTATTCAGTAATTTCCAGTAGGTGCGATATCGCACACGATCTTTGACAAAGGTTTATTTTTTCCAATTTCCATGTAGAGTGGACATATATAATCTTTTCTTGTCTAGAATTTGCCTCCTGTAAATCCTAGAATAGGAACAGGATCCTGACGATATTCATATGGAATATTTAATTACTTTACCAATATTTCCTGAATAACAAATATATTTGATCCTGAGTCCAATAGGACTTTTACCTGATAACATTTTCCATACACATAGATATGTGCATCGCCTACCGGGCATTGGTAGCATTTTGGTTCTTCATGGACTAGCTTTTGTCGCTTATGCGACCGTGTTATATCTATTTGTCCTTGCTTAGAAGACATGATAGTAGTATTTTTGGGTGTTCGTAACAACGCCTTCATTGTTTTGACCACAGAGGTCTCCTCAGACGAACTAGAAAACTGTAATTAATTAATTAAGATTCTCGGCGGGCCACTACAAGTGGTCTTTACCCCCTGCGGAGGGACTCCCATGAAAATTAAAAAAATCCTATTTTCACCGGAAAAATGTGTGCATAAATGTGCACGGCATTTTATGTATCGCTAATATGCATAGCTGTTAGTAATATTCGCCGGGATTCTTTGAATTACTTAGCTATTGTATTTGAGTGTAATTTCCTAAAAGGGTAGTATGTTTTCGAAAATAAATTTGTTTTCTGAAAGGTATGTAAAATTCCGAAAAGTTTAACCATTTCCCAATTTGGAATAGCTCATCCCATCATGGAAATAATAGCCTTTGAAACCTTGGCCTTTTCGCTAAAAACCCCGAAAATTACACTTTAAGAGGAGGTTTCTATTTATACTCTTGGTCCCTCCTGGGGTCATGGCCTAATCGGTTGCATTTGGTGGTGGCCTGCCAAAAGCATCGGGACAGAGGTCAAGGGTTCAAACCCCACCCGGGCCAACCCTTTGGATAATTGTACCGTTAGGACAAAGCCCAAACCATCACCTGGTCCGGTTACTAAAATGGCCGTTGTAGGTCGCTTCGAAGAGATTTTGCGTTTCTGGAACTAAAAGAACCCTGGTGCTTTAATCTGACTAAATGGCTGCCATTTCCCCGCATGGTTTTAAGGACAGGGGGCTCAATGAGGAGCTAAAACCACAGTTCCTTCTGGGGTCGGAAGTTAAATCAACCCACAACTCAAAATTTATTTTCAAGTCCTTTCGGTTCCTTGGACCATTGACTCTAGTTGGGACCCTGGGTAGGGTCCTCTAACCAAGGACCCTGTTTCGGTTTCTTATTATTGAAGAGAATCTCAACAGCTATCTTTTGCACTATTTTTCATTTCGGTAGCATGTCTGGTTGTTGTCCTGCCGGCCTTTGAAAAATGGCTGAGACTTGGATGTTTTTCATGATCAAAGATGCAACCGCACCCCTTTGTCATTCCTAAAAAGGGTTGCTCCACCTTTGTCTGTCCACTAACCGTGTTCTCTTGAGGACTTATGGAATTAGGGACAACTTCAATTATTCTCCTACACTGAATAGTGCCTGCAAAAACAAGTACTACTCACTCCCTAGCCTAGAGGGATCCCCTATTTCAATGCGGTCACCAGTTTCTTGGTACCACGAATACCTAATCGCCGTCGCCGTTGGTGCCATTTTAGGATATTTCAGACTCTGGTGATTTTCATAACCGAGGTGAGGCTCGGCTGTTTATGTTGTAGACCTTTGTTTGTTTAGGTCTTTCTAAGAGTGTTGCCGTTTGCAGTTAGAGTGAAAATTTAGGTCGGTCCTGTTTGTTCAGTTTAGCGAATGCCCTAGCTACAACTATGTCCTTTCCACATTTTAGCCAGGTGTAGTTGTTGAGGCTATAGCGAGTGCACTCTTTCCCCGCTTTTCGCTTATCAATCACCTCTTGCGAGATTCTATCATGAGCCTTCTACCAGTCCGTATACTCATCTTTGGTTTACATTCGCGCTTTCTTTGTTGATGGGCTAGCCTTAGCAGTTTTCCATCGTGAGGGGTTGTTTCTCTGTTTCTGGTTGGTGTATCCTAGTTTGGTGTTGACCCCTACACAGGTGTCATCGCGCTTTCGCTTAGAAGTTCCTCTGGAACAGGGTTCTTCTTTGGATAATTTTTGCTGTTCCAGAAATTCCTCCTCCTGTCTCCCAACTTTCCTTATGGTTTCCAACCATTGTTCAACGGAGCAGAATTTTAAAAGGGATAACCGTCGCAAAATTTCTTCAGGAAGTTTGCTTTCAACTCGCAGCCTCCAACTGATTCCAGTGAGTCCGGCTTTGATGTTTAGGTTTTCGAGGAGCAAAAGATAAATGTCTATTTTTCCCCTTGTAGAATACCTTGATCATCTCTGCTAGGGCACGTCTTTCCTCCTCCATCCCGATATATCACTTTGTGATTTCTTGCCGGAATCGATCCCCTGTGCAACAGTCCGAGTCTCCAGTGTATCCACCTAATCCACCCATCACCATCCTGTATTTTTCTGGAAAGGGTGCCACTTTATTCCCCTTTGTTTTCTCCAAGGCAGAAACTATTAGGTGTGCATGATTTACCCACTGTGTTGGGTTGCGATCGAAATAGTCTTCCCAGGCTATCAACCAATTTCGATCATCTTGGTTGTCATGTCCATCAAAGCCGTAGGGTGGTTCCGTTATTAGCTTTCCTGATCAGGAGAGTCCACTGATGCGTTCTAAGAAAGCCAAAGTTAAACTGTCCTCAGGTATATCGTTTCTGGGAATAGATGGTAAACAGGCAGCGCGTTCTGGCCTGCCGCCCTCTCTGCCCAGTCTATCCTCTCAATCACTAACAGACCCATCATCATCTGGGTCTGAGGTATCACCAAGGTTCCCTGGTGGAGGTGGCGGTGGTAGGTTGTTTCCTCCGCGGTCGACTCCTTTTCCTTTATCCTTCCTTGGTATCGATGCTGATTCCTTCATTGGAACGATGCCCTGTTCCGGTAGAATAGATGGTTACCCTCGGTGTGATGATAGTGGGTCACCATCACTGGGCTCATGCTGAGTCGGTACTGGAATAGGTTTATCGGCCAGTTGACGTACCAAGGCATCCAGGTATGCCTTCTTACCTTCGCCTTGTTACCTTAGTTGTTGAGCCGCCATTTCTTGTTGATCATTCATCCTCCGATTCCATTCCTGTTCCTGTCGGTGTAATTTAGCATATAGGTCCATTAGTGCCTTTGCCAGAATCCAATCCATTATCTCAGAGACATGGGCCTGTTCTTCCGGTTGAGCCTTTTGGCGTGCGAATTCTTCCGGAACCTAGGCCTGTAACCTTTGCTGCTCCCTTTCTCTTTCGCCACTCCGCCGTTGAAGTGCATGTCGACCTTCCTATATTTCAGCATCATTGATAACCTCTCCCCTAGCTATACGGCTTTGCAATAATTCTAGTATTGTGAACCCTAGCCTGGCCTCCTATGATAAAGCTGAGATCGCTATATGATTCTCTTCTACACTTTCTTTCAAGGATCGGTCCAGGTGGCGCAATGCATAGAAAACATTTTTCTGGAAGTTGTCTTGAGTACTGACAGGCTTATTAGCTTGCTCGGCACGTTTCTGAACTTTGGATGGTGGACGACCCAAATCTATAATGGAGGAGCTGGTCCGAGTCCGCGACGGAATTAGAGATGCTGAAGGGGTCGATTCTGTATCGTCATCTTCAATCATTCGGTCAAATCCCAAAGGACTCGGAATAGGGTTGTCATCTCGTGCCATAGCCATGGTAAGTCGCTTATACACTCACCTGGTTTCTGTATAGGAAAATTTAAAATGGCCAGTCCTCTGGCCTCCAGGCACAAATGTCTTGAACGGAAGAAAAATATGACCACTCAGAATCCCAGGCGAGAAATTCGTGCCAGACAAAGTCTTGCCCATGAAAGTAGGCGTAGATTTGTGTAAAGTCCTCAGGTGTGGGGTCTAGAAATTGGTTGGTGAACCACGAGGGTTCCACAGTTTCAAATAGTAGTATTTCCGCAATGTCAGTAGAAAGTATTTCTTCAAAATAGGATATGCTAGATAAAGCATTAAAATTCAGGATAGCTTGTCCTGATAGTGAAGTATCCAAGATACCATTTAGGTATTGGTTCGGTAAAGGTTCAAAAATTGAACTAGGAAGTTGAGGGTTGAGTCGAGGATTTTCCATATAATCGTGGTTAGATTCTGAATTACATTTGGTGAAAGCAGTTATCCCCAGTCAGTCTTGCTGATATATTCTTTCCGTATATTTGTTGTGAATAGCTTGTAAGTGTCTGAGTGCTACCGCCCGTATGTCAAGTGCGAATCCTTCACAACAGACAGGAAATACCTTGTCAAAACTGAGAGGTCTACAGTGCCCACAACGTTTGCACTGATGAAAGCTTTGAGCGTTGTGGTATTCTTCAGGCATAAGATGAAATTGCCGTGAGAATATTGTAGAGCTTTAGTAACATGAGAATAACAATATAAGGTTACGGGGTAGCCAATTCGGTACTGCTGAATTGCCTAGGTCATGCAGGTATCAAGGGGGTAGGAGAATTATCAGGAAAGCTACGGTAATAATAAAGATAAAAGGTAAAGATACTTCTGGAAAGCTTTAAAGTTTGTTTTAACTATTAACTGAATATATTGTTAAGGTCTCTTCTCTGTTGCTTGATGATCCCTTAACTATTAGGGAACTGCTAGCTATTTATACAATTCTCACGGTACATATGTTTTCCATATATATGAAGTATCCCGAGATATCATGACCAGGGTCATGGTAAGTGGAAACCCAGTTTGACCCTGAAAATGTATGCCCCGCTTGGTCAAATGATTCCACGAACTATTTAGTGTTTTGAGGGTGTCTAGCACCCCACCAGTAATTAGCCATTGATTGATTTGCCAAATGAACTAAGTTCTAGTAGATGTAGCCCAGTTGCAAATATCCTACGGAATACTAGTTGATCAGTCTGGAAGGCCGTCTTTCCTGCATATATGCACTCAAGTTCATATGCATGCGGATTATCAAGAGTCATAGTACTCCATACATTAGAGTATAGATCTTTCACCGAGGTTGAGCAGCACTGCTATAGACACTACTGCTTGCCAGCATGGGTTGTAGCCATATAGTAACCTCCCGGTTCTATATACTGTCACATCAACAAGTTTGTACCATTACCCATATATGTAACAGTAGCCTCTCCTTCCTATCGAGAGAAGGTTCGCTGACTGTATTTTAGTTAAAGATGGCTATCATGTAGGGCCTCCTGACATACTATTTACTTCTCTGTCCATAAGACCTGTCTAATGCGGTGGAGGACTCCGCTCATCATTTGGACTTTCATACTTCTCCTATTGCTAATAATTTGGTAATTTTATCCCCCTAGGCACATGTCCGTGCTACGGATAATGGGTCACCCCTGCCTGGTCTACTCATGCCCACTTGTCTTATTGCCTGTGCCTAGCCACGGATTCTTTCTAGAACGTCAAGCGTCTTTACGCACCACGGGCAGGATTCTCCCCTCACCTTTGCGACAGGAAGGAGGTTTTCCTTCAGCTCCCTAATCTTCTTTTTGCTGCTGACCACAGGGTCCCATCTTCCACCCTGTGGGAGGGTATGGAGGTCATCTAGAGTACCGTTTGGCTTTCAATCACTCTTTGCTTAGTGTCTACACCAACTCTGATCCTCTCAGCTGAGGCTTGTCTAACACCCATTGGTTGCTTGGCCAGGCATCCGTGTCAGTTGGCCAATCTGCGATTAATATGCTTTCCTCCCTCTGAGAGCACTGCTGCAGTTCCTCACCCTTACGACTTCGTCTACCTCTTCCTATTCCGCATGCCGGATTCTCTCCGCCACGTATCCGGGAGTGTCTGCAGTGCCTTGTCATGCCTCAGTGTTGACGAACTCTTGCCTCCTCTACTTTGATACCCATACACCTACCCATTGAGGCCTGGGTTCATTTGGGGCTTCCACTGTTGTGATGTGTATCTCATGGCCCTTGGGTTATGACAGAACGACTCTCCTTTCGTCCTCCTCTCACACGAGCTCTTGATATGACCGCGGCTTATCATGCCCTGCCTAGCCAGGCTCATGCTCGCTCCACAAAGACTGGCTAGCCACAGCACGATATCTAGACTACTATCGTTTTCCCAAGATCTTGTCACCCTCTCCCTTTATGGGCATTGGGAAGTTCACTCCTGTACCATTCTATCAGATGCGGTGTCAAAAGAGCTATCTTGCAGAACACCCCTACTGGTTTTCAGTCATCCTACCTACACTCAGTTCTCGCTCATGGGATAAGGATTTGAAGTTCTGTCCCCAACAATGCCCAACTGTTTCTAAACTCCTCCTTAACGGTCGCACCACCTGCTGTGTGTTAGAGACATTAAAGCTGAGGCACCCCTGTGGTCCTCTATCCTCCTGCTTGTTGTCATTGATCGCTTAATCCGCGAAGCTGGCTACGCCTTCCCCCTGCTCATGGTTGCCTGTGGGCCCTGCTCCCTTTCCCCTATAATTGTCTCTGCTTACACTGCCTTCAATGTGGGCTCACGACCTTTCTCATAATTTCAGCCACAGACTCTTTAGGTATTCCTTTCATGCCCTTTGCTTCGGATCTCCTACTCTCGACAAGGTATTTTTCCTTTCTGTTTCCCTCTTGGCACTTTTGGTCTTGGTTTGCTTCCTTCCCACTACTGAAAAGGCTTTTGCCTCTACAAGTGTGGGTTCTGTAGAGCAATTAAATCCGCCAAGAGACCTCAATGGTCTTAACTCCACCTGAATGGCACACCCCAGACTATCTAGAGTATCTTAAAGTTGCTGCGTGGCTGGCCTACCCCGTGGTTCCTTCACGCCAAGATGCTTATACCCTTTAGTGAATTAATAAGGCCCGTCTCAACTATTTCCTCCCCTATCATGCCCATATTCAGTGCCCTCTATCCGGCTTTCTTATAAAGACTGCCCAACCCTCACACTTGAGGAAGTAGCTTCCAACCTGACTCATTCACCCTCCTACTATGTGCCTTCTCGCGACACCAACTCTTACTCTTTCTTCAAAAAGGTTCCTATAACTAACTCTCACATTCCCAAGTTCCTTCTTCTCTCTCTCTTTCTGTTTGGCTTCCATCCCCCTTGCATGAAGGCCACTGGTGTAATCTTGGACAAGCCTGGCATCCCCTTCTATGATTCTACTTCATCCTTTCATATCATCGTCTTCTGTAAATCTTGTTCGAATTGTAATAAAGAGTTGTTACCTCCTCCCTACAGCCTATCCCACGTGCCGTTGAGCTCATGAGGCCCAATCAGTGTGGGTCTCATCCCGGGCTCTCCTTCCTTGACGCCTGTGCCTCCTTGGTACACACCATCCGCTATTTCCTCCACCTGTTCCTCTAGGTGTCTACACTGTTTCTGGACATCCAAGGTGGTTTTGACAACGTAGACACTTCATTCTTGGCCTAATTCCCCAAGTGTGAAGGGATTAACCATTACCTTGTGGCCTGTGTCAGCTCCATCCTCACTCAGTGTACATGCTCTGTATTGTTTCAGTGTGTTCGGCGAACCTTTTACCTTGTTATTGTCCACACTCTAAAATCGTCTCCAGTGTCTACTTTGTCATTTGTTATTTGTATTTGTACTTTACATTTTTCAGTCACCAGGAGGCTTGCTCTACCATTTATTGAAGATTTTATTATGACAGGGCCTCTCCTTTATACTGGAGCAAGGTTCGCTCTCTGCAGCTTATTATATGCATGGATGAAACGCAGCGCTAGCAGGCATAGTGTCTCCTGTTCTGTCTATACAACTAAACTGATGCACTGAATGACTCCGCTTCAGGGATTGGCTTTAGATACTTTCCCTATTGCTCTTGATGTTCTTCTTATTTCCCCTGAGTCCCAAGTCCTTTGGCTTGTGTACTGGATCACAATTTCACTCTCTATTGAGGCTCACTTTTGCCGTGGTCTCTCTCTTACCCTGGGTGCTTTCTCCACCCTTCAGCCACTTCCCACCCAGCGGCCTGCGTCTTATCACACTGGTGCCACAGGCTGGCAATTATGCTCCTACTTGCCATTCTTCTGGGTTGGGATGACCTGGGGGTCCCCTCCTGCCCCTGCTGGATCCCATAAAGGATTTACGCCACATCTTTTTCCCCATGGGTCACCTACTGCTTCCGATCTACCCTTATACAAATTCTTTCAGTGGAGGCCTCTCTACCGCCAGTGGCCTCTCTAGTAAGGCAACGATGCACTCTGGCTGCCCTACCTCTGGCATGGTGTCCTGCCTCCACTAGCCTACCTACTGTGCGTCTCCATCCTGACTTACCCACATGTGTAAGCTTTTGCGTGCCTGATTCCTTCCACCAACTCTGTAGGCACCTGCAGCCCAAATCAAGCCTTTAAACTGGCGAACTGCCACTCCCTCACCCCTTGTACACGCCCACCTCCCCATTCATGCACAGGCTCATCTGGTGCCGCCACTCCTCAGTTTGGTGTCCTATGCCCTGTGTTAAGGACAGACGTTTTATCCGTTCCTCCTCCTCTGCCACCAGCCGCTACCATGACTTAGGCTTATCTAGTCCTCCATTGTAAGGCCTAAGGTTTCCCCTTTAAGGACAGGCTTACCACTGCACCCTAACCTGTGTACTATCTTTTTCCCTCTTACTAGTCGCCCAACTCAATCATAGCCTTAGGGAAGTTATTCATGGCGTATTTATCAGATGCGATCTGACAAGAGCTAGCTTGCGGCCCACCCGGCTTGGTAGTTGGCTGCCGTTTCTACTAGTTGTCCCCGATGAGGGAATAAGCATGAGAATTTCTGCCACACTATCCTCAGCTGCCACTGTGCACTACAGGAATACTCTTGCATCCTCCTAGCCATAACCAATATTGGAGATAAAGTCCCCCTTTACTCATTCCCAGCGGTCCTTATCGATATTAGCCACTTCATCCACGACACTGGTTCTGCTTTGCCTCCTCACATGCCTCCGCCTGGGCCTCTCTCCCCTTCCTTCATGATTTTCCCATCTCCCCTAGCCTCTTCTGTAGCCCCCCTTCTTATATCTTCCTCTCGGCCTTAGGCTCTTAAACTAGGGTTATCTATACTCTAGTTCGCCTGTGGTACTGTAAAAGGTAGATTTTTCCCTTATTAGTTGCAGCGTGACTTTTTGACTTTTACTTTATTTCTTTTACTTTATTTCATTAACCGTATGTGGTGAAGTGTCTTTTGAGAGGCACTTTTAGCTACTTTGTGGAAGTACTTCCCTTTGTTAGTACATATTGGATTTAAGGTTTTCTTAAGGCCATGTCTCACAATGCATCATAGGTCTTGTACCTTAACTGGTAATACAAAGACGGTGGTAGGTACGGAATCGCAATTGCACAACTGAGTGTTAAGTCCGATATTGAATCACATAGCCACTTGAGTGTAGGTAAATTACAACATTTGGAATACGTGTCTTTTTCTCTCTACCAGACATATTTGAGATTCAATGGAGAAAACCAAACATATTGGGGAATCCCCAGAGTACCAGAAATCCACAGATTCCTGAAGTTGACCCTTTTGGAGCTCAGTGTTGATCAACCCAGAGTGGAAAAGTGTGCTCATTAATGGCTAAAGATTGCATCAAGGTCATTGGCTTCACAATTCTACTTAAGTAAACGCTAATGGCACTCTACTCTGATACCCAACCATCCGCTCGAGCAGAACCTTTATTATGTAAAGCTACAGCTTAATGATGTTAAATTTTACAGTTTGATTTATGAGTTTGATCTTTACCTCTAATTAGTTTTACATTAGGGTCTTTGAGTGCGATCGTACCCTTAGGATCTATTTTTGGATAGGGTTTCCCTGTTATATAACCTGATCCGCTTGTATAAGTTGTATCTTTTGCCCAGAAGAGACTCTTATGGCGAAGCCCTATACGCAGCCCAGCATGCACTAAAAGCCGGCGCCCAGGATAGCCAGAGTCCTAACCGGCCTATAAATCTGACCCGCACCAGGCCTCCGCCAGTTTGCTTGGACTCCGGTTTGTCCTCCCCAAGGACCGTCCTGACCAGTATCCATGGCTGCCCCTAACCTAAGCAGCATTGATACTCTAACAGAGTTGCCATAATTGCGATACTCTATCAGACAAAGCGCCGTTGGTCCCGGAACCATTTTCCTTTTGGGCGTGAATTCTTTTTGAAATAGGCAACTTTTTTTGCTTTTGTGGCTTTTCTTTTAATTAATGTCTTTTAGAACTATTTTATTTAGAAGTTGCGTCCGTTTCCTATAGGCTAGTCTTGTAGTAAATCTGTTTGCAAAATGTTATAGCTGATATTAGGAAATATTCAAGTTTGCCGACAGAGTGTCAGACGCACCAGATCCACAGGAGGCATAGAACACCAAGTGCGAATGATGTGGCTATTTCGAATCAATGTCGTATCCTGATTTGTATAATTTTGGCGTCCCACCCCTGATCTTAGCTTTGCCACGGACACTTTAGACTCTCTGTGCCCTGGCAATATCTGGTGGACCACTATTATTCCAGGATTGCATGTGGTGTACAGTGCTGGGTCCCTTGTAGTAACTAACCCATGTCTTTGATTGCCGGTCAAGACCCGATGACCCTAGCGAATGCTAGTTACTACATTCGGACTCTGGCGCCATCTGTTATTGGTTGCTTGAGCATGCTACGACAGCCTCGTGGCCTTGATCAATACGATCCAGGTCCTGTAGAACTTTCATGTGCCCAAATCGGACCTGATACCGTCCCTTTCTGGCTCCTTGCACTCCATGTGTTTATCACTCTTCGTAACAGATTCAAATATTAACTTGACGTACCTTTCTCTCTCCAGATGCTACTAAGTAATATTATGACAGCATCCTGATCCTATCCAACCTCAGTGCTTATAAAACTGGTTGGTTGTTCCACATCATATTTACTCTATTCTGAACACCGCGCGCACTTGTTGTTCATACTCACAGGCTCTTACACCTATCTCGAGTCAATATCAACCTCCTACATACATGCAATTACAATTCATTCCATTACAGACAAACTAATTCCATCAATTTAAGCTACTCTACATAGCTATTACCACGCCTCATAAGCCACGTTCATCCTCAGTTGTGTAAACTCAAACTTCTACGAAATTGTTAAAGCAAGTCGTGGGGCCTTAGGATTGCATAGTAGTTGTAACTTTGCCTTTAGTGGGCTCTATGTGAACTTCTTGTAAGCCATTGAGACTTCCAAGAACATAACAAAGAGAGCTGAGTACACACTCTGCCGATGATTGATGGATATCTACAAACAGGTTTGCTTTGCGGAAATAGATCTGTCTATCCTCGGGCTTAAACAGTTCCCCTATGTGGTGGTAGTAGCGAGTTTGACTGTGTAGAGCAGGAGGTCGAGAGGTTTAGCAGGATAGTGGATCAGGTAGCTCGACAGCTACTGTTGCACAATTGTTCCTCAATCCCCGGCACCAGTCTTTTTCCTTGTCGTTCAAGCTTTCCACCTTAACCTTGATGTTCCACTGCTGATTCTCAACAATCATCTGCTCTCTTCTGCTAGTAAATCTGCTATGATCGCTCTCTGCTGGACAAGAAGTTCAGCCATCAACTGAAGCTCATGGTTACAAAATAAATCAGCTTATTTACTAGTATCTAAGTACCAACACCTTGAGGCTTGAAGTGGCCTGGATTCTTATATATTGCACTTTGCCATGCCCATAGTGTATGACCAAGCATCACACATATTCAGGAGAAAATTGTGTTGTTGCTGTATATAAGAAATTCCAATAAAGCAATTTCACACATTTTATTACACTCAAAGTACTTGTGCCATATAGCCTCGGCAATCTGGCCGAGAGGAAACATAATCTTATTTCCTCCTGTATGTTTAAAGGTCATTTATCCTTCAGTGTAGGCTCTAGTTGTCTACTAAGTGCAAACCTCATACCCACCTCGGGGGATATAAATCTATCCTCTTCTATAATGTAGTACAACCGGTACGCAAGAAGTGTGTGATTCCGTTCCAAGATATTTTATAATCTGATCATTGCACACTTCTAGTTGTAATGAAACTGATATTTTGGCCCTCATCTGGGATTGTATTTCTTGCCCCTTTAATACCATCCCTACTTATGGGGGATTCTCTTTCTTATATTGTGAAAAGAGGGTTTGAAGACCTTTCTTGGATGGCTTAAGGTGTCCCACATCTGACCGTGCATTGAGCTCCAGAGGCTAAATATAGTGTACCTCAATAGTCAAGGCAATCACACCTGAGAGTTGGTCAACAAAAAATGGTTTACGGTAGGGTCTGGGTGTTTGCCTGTACTACAGTAGCTGCTTGTGACAATGACATTGAATTCAGCAGTGAGATAATATAAGCCTAGAAATTGGGATATGGTTGTGTACTTGATTTACAGGCTGGACATTAGGATATAATATCCGATATAGTAGCATTTTGGGTCGCAATGGCGGACGAATATGGTGCTATATTGGGTGACGGGAATCTGGTCAAAGTGTATGGTCCACCTCAGAATATCAGTTTATGGACACTTGGTGTCTCCAACTCTGGAACCCTCTGCTGCGACCCTAGATGGTAGATATTAGAACAGTTGTTACACGATTTTCGCTTTGTCGATCTGGTATTTATTGGTACTACTGTTGTCCCCAAGAGGTCATACCAACAGTAGCATTATCCTATAAGTCAGGCTCTGGATCCAAATAAATTGCGTCAGATCTGGGGGGTTTTGGTATTCATCGCGGCTAGCGTTAGAGAGGTAAACCATTCTGGGTTTACTGGTACCTCTTGTTCAGTACCAGGTTTGGTACTTGTTGTGGACCACATCATACTACTATGTACTCTCCTAGCAGGCCTTGGAACACTTCATATTGACTATGGTGGCGTATCGTTTGGACCTGGTAATGCTTGGTTTGACTGTGTCCTCGTAGAGTGCTATATCTGTTGTGCTGTGTGGCAGCCATCAGTCTTGGGCATCCAATGGCTTAAGTTAAGGTGTGGCGTCCACATCTAGTCAAGCTCCCTACTCCATGTGTCAGCTGATTATGTCAATTACTATATAATTAGATCTGTCTTATGTTTCGTGGGAATTTTTGAAAATGTTAGGAAAGGTAGAATTAGAATTTATCACTTTGATATATATTTTGCATGTTGCTAGGGTCAAGAGTTTTGATAGGATACTTTTTCGGCCTTCAATATGAGGTGTCGGGTCATATAAGCTATGACCTAGGCTGGGTTAGCATATTCATATAATTTTAACTCAGTATGGTAAGAAATATATGGTCTATAAAAAGGGTGTTTCTACATGTTTAGGATTATCGCCTTAGTTCAACTGCTCCTAGAGCTCCAACTCTTCAAGACTCGACTATGAATATGGTTGACCAAATTGGATGGTCAAAGTGCAAGATGCTAATGGTTTAAACTAGCAATGAATAGTATCAGTTTGTCATAAAGATTTTAGTGAGACACCTGCAACCCTTATAAAGGATTAGAACTGCAAACCTCAGCGCTGCAGGTCATATCAAAGCAGCCAAATACCGGAGAATGCTATGCAATTTGGCAATGTACTGGTGTTAACGGCTGCCCCTAGGCTAATCAAGGGGTATGAATGTGAGAGGTGACCACTATGGGAAATGAATTTCAGATACCAAGGTAAGAGGGCATTCGGCTGTTAATACTACTCGAAGTCATTCACGTTCCAGCTAGTGGCAGGCACTGATATAACATATTGGATCAGAGAAAAACAAGACACTACTAGCATAGGCCTTGACAAGGGATTTCAAGTGTAGGTTAACTATTTGCTATCAAAGGTACTACAAATCCGAGATATTGAAACCACACTAAACCTCTAAACCAATCACCACCAGAAGACATTGAATACAAGAAACCCTACAATAGCAGAAACGTTCCTCTTCAAATATAAAAATTCATTCAAGTAAATAACAAGTAGTACTCCACAAGTGCAGTATGTGACAGAGGGTCGCAATTATACGGACACCGATTGTAATGAGGTACTTTATGAGCTTGGAATGGCTGGGAATACTGATTGTCATTGTTGCAGGGGACGAGACACAAGAGGCAGAGCCAAGGGAGGGGAGGCCCTCCGGCTGCCCGGAATGAGACGCTGGGTCTTACTAAGACAGGTTAAGGCGTGCGACGTTGGACCCTGGATGCTGGGCTGCCATGTGCACTACCTATTTTAGGTTCTTACCAATAACAGGAAGCCACTGCACTTTAGGAGGTCCCGTTGTATGCTCTTTGGTGCCTTGTTTCATATCCCATGTTAGTAATTAACAAGCCTGTTTAGAACATCGTCTTCGCTAACAACAGGTTGGATATAGACACATCTGTCTATTTCAACCACAATGAACGCCTTGGCACAGCCAGGGGCCAGGGAACTCTAAACTATCATAGATTCCAACCATTCCTGCTTCAGGACTGGGTCGACTATTATGTCTGCCTGGGTACCATAAGGCTAGCAAGTGCTATCCTAGACCGTACATTCAAAAAGGTTGGGTATCTCCGGTTGCAGGTTATTGATCTTCAAACCAGCATCCACTATATCTGGGCCCAACTTGGGGACTATATGTTATAGTGAATCTCTGCCATCTTTGGCAAGGAGCAACGCCTTAACATCATCATATCTTTCAAGAAAGACAAGTTCTGGGAGAGGAAGAGGTTGTTGAGGTGCTAAATGTAATTTGGCAGAACTCACACGAGTCTCCTCTAGAAGATTCCTGCAGGTACAGGGTTCCTGCATATCACTTTACACGTAAACCATCCTTTGCATATTTGCTAAACTACCAGGATCATGGACACCATTAGATACCTCCTAGGGTGCAGTCTTATGCACACATCGTGTGACCATGGAAGGCAATCAAACCAGCATGTGGACTTGTTTATCAAACGATGTAAACTCTTACCGCCCGTTGGCTAGAGAGGCTTGTTATTCCAATTTAGACACAAATATAAGGTCATCGTACTTGCGTAAGGGAAGATAAATTTCAGAGAAGACACAGTCTGTGGTTGTGCGAAAATGGCACCAGTGGCACACGAGATACTGGTATGAACGTTTGGCACCAGTGGTGTCTTGCCACCTCCATGTCCAAGATCATGAGAGACCCATAAGCACGCCAAGATCTTAGTCCCGTACTCAGCTACAACCAGTTCGACACGAAGTTTGATGGGGGGGTAGGAGTGGGTAAAATCTGTAACGGAATCCAAAGGGCAGTCCGTCTGATGGCTGGGGTCCAGCATGCAGGCACTTATACAGGACTTGATCTCCTTGCACCATGCCATATTGCTGGCAGTTTGGCCATTTCAGATCCAGGCCCACAGACTACCTCTTCAGGTATGGTATTTTGCCATATCCGCTACTAGATGATCTACGAATGTTAGCACAATATATTAGCAGAGCTGGTAGTAGGTTAGAGTAGACTAGACCTACAAAGAATCATCAACTGCTAGTACAAAGGGGTTGTGCTCATCTAACCAAGATACACTACTAGTTGTATAGAAGGATGAACCTTGACTGTATTTCCTACAGCTGAAATTTACCATCGGTAAATGATTAGATTCTGTATTTCTTCCAACTCCGAACTGACACTAGTAGATTGCGAAGGTTTCCATAGCAGACTCAAGACATTTGAAGTTTAGGCCAAGGCTGCACAGTGTCTGTCAGGTTTAGAAGCTGTAGTATTTCGAAAAAAGGTATAGATATTATTTGCTTACTTTTCCTTCCTTAATATTATTAATTCAGCTACCTCTATGTCCTGAGAAGCCCTTCCAGTGCACATTGTGTCTTTTACTTTACTTAAAAAAAAAATAATCAAGTAGAATATCAAAAAAGGTATATCACCTGGATTTTCTTATTCTTTGAGGACATTCTAGCTAAAATGCACACATAGTGCTAATGGCGAATGTGCAAAGAAGTGGCAGTTATGGGGTAGCCCATTCGGTATTGTGGAATTATCTAGGCCGTGCTCGTATTGAGAGAGTCATAGATCAGTCAGGTAAGCTGGGTAAATATTATTATGAAAGATAAAGTATCTCCAAGGCTTTTTTAAATTTATAACTCAACAATTGAATTGAATTGAATTTATTGTTAAGGTATCTTCTCCGTTGCTTGATGATACCTTAACTACAGTGGACTGCTACCTATTTATACACATTTCCTGTACATGAGTAGGGCATATAAACGATGTAACCTTGGAAAC
Source organism: Tuber calosporum (assembly GCA_003316355.1). NCBI lineage: Eukaryota > Fungi > Ascomycota > Pezizomycetes > Pezizales > Tuberaceae > Tuber > Tuber calosporum. The sequence continues at coordinate 70,935 of QFET01004307.1, forward strand.
CTCAACCATTGTATAAAGAGCGCGAACACTGTTTAAACCTGAAGAAGTATGACTATACTACTGCAAATGATCCCTCGGACTGTCTATTTCTCAGAGAGTGTTAAGCACTACAGCAGTAGATAGACCTGGATCTCTTTGCCAAATGAGCTATGTTCAAGTTGCTGCCCCGAAGTTGCGAACATAATAGGGAATACCAGATGATCAGTCACGATGGCCGCCTGAGCTGCATTCATACACTCATGGGTAAATGTATTGCGATTATGAACAAAGTAGTATAGATAATCGATCCACTAGGATAAACAACTCTATCATTTTTGCCTGAGGCGGGGTAGATCTGGAATCGATCCTGCTTCTTGCCCGTGTGGGTTGTAGTCAATATAGTTGCCTCCCGGCACTATAAATCATCATATCTTTAGACCCAAGATCTAGTGCCATATCCCATATATGTAACATCAGCTACCCCTACCTAGGCTTCCTCTCTACGCAATTCTTCCTTTTAGTACACCTTCCAGTATGGTTAAAAAACCCTTTATGATAACTTAGCCACAGCAGGAAAAACCTTTCCCTTGATACTAGCTAGCCCAACCTTACAATAACCAGATTTTCCCTGTGAAAATCATTTACCAATTCTTAATCATGGTCTAAGTGCTACGCTGGTTCCCAGGTGTTCTCATCTTCAGAACATCCATTCCCCTTGACAAAGTATTGAAGTTCTTGGATCGTTCGTGCACGTCCTCTCTATCTTGACTCCTAAGAAATTCTTTCACCCTTGATGATTTTTTCTACATCGCATTCAAGGTCACTTTCAACTTCTCCTAGTGCCAGGGGTGGCTGTGTTGTCACAGGTCAAACTGATTTTCAGTTTGGCTCGCGTAGTGACACATGGAATACCAGAGGTCTTTTACATTGTACAGTTGTTTCCAATTTGTTGGCAAGGTTTCCTCGTTGATCTAGGATTTTCAAATGGCCATATGAGATTACCTCTAAGTTCTTGGATTGTCGCTTGGTGCGGATATTCTATGCGTTTAGAATAGCTAAGTCCCGATTTTTGAACTCTTGTTAACTACGAGCTTTGCAGTCATAGTACATGTTTTTCCATCATTAGTCTGGTCAAAGGATTCCTTTGCCATTTGATGTATCTCTTTCATCCAATGAGCATACATGGTTGTCCCCAAATCCTCAGCTTCTCACTCCTTCATCCAATCTGTTTAAGAGTGATAATAATAAATTGCTGCAGAAAGGAGTTATTCCTGGTGGGCTTGTTAGCAAGTTGTTATATGCAGACTTGGGAAACGGCAGTAGATGATATCAGTCAACGTGATCGTAGTTGAAGATTATTCGAACTTTGCCTCCCAGCACTTGCTTGAAACTTTCCGTTTATCCATCAGTTTGAGGATAGTAAGCAATAGACATCTTCCTTTTAATACTTAATATCTTGCCTAATAATTCCCAAAATTCTTCTTTATGCTTTCCGTCCATGTTGGAAATGATATCTGTTTGTGACCCATGAAATTTCCAAACCCCTTTGATGAATAGCTCTGCCACAGGCCTGGTGGGCGAGCTATCTTCTAAGCCAATACAGTCAGGGATTTTGATGAACTGGTCGACTACAACAAAGATTGGCTCAATCTAGCAGATTTGGGAAGTTGTGTGATAAAATCTACCAAGGTAGATGCCTAAGAAGCAAATGGGACCTGTTGTGGGTGTAATAGCCCACAGCATACATGTAATTGTGCCTTACCTTTTTGCCAGTAAGTACTGGTGTTACGATCCTATGGTGTCAGCTATCTTGCAACTTGTAACTACTTCTGTGTAGTTTGAATGAATATAAGTGGGCCGTCGTTGTAGTCTGGTATTGGGTGTGGCGCTAATCTTAGCCACCAAGCTACGAGTAAAATTGCAAAAAGTAGTACTAGGTGACGATCCTCTAGTATTATTAGGCCTATGCCTACGTTGTATTGATTGCCGTACCCTATGGTTTCTAAGCAACAACGCCAATAGAGGAGCGGAGAGTATATGAGGTAAAGTAATTATAAAGGTAAGAAGTTTGATGGTTGCTTAATGAGTTTTAACTACAGGCGGTTCTTTTTTAAATATTTTTTTTTTACTTTTTTTTATATCATATATTGATGGTTAAAGTAGAAGAACTTGCATGCAGTGGTAGCTACGGCATGTACAAAAACTCAATCCCAAAAACCAAAAACATAGGAAACCATAGGTACAGAAAGATTCCAACTGGCCAGGTAACTGTGAATCCAACATGTACATTAAACTCAAGTAAGGAACAACCAGCCAAGGAAACATACTGAAACCAAGCCTACAAGTTAAGAAAAATACTAGGTTCAACGAACATGGGGAGGATAAAAGGGGGTGGACAGGAGACTGTGGGGGGGTAGGGGTGACTATAGCAGGCGGGAAGAGGGAGGAGACAGCAGGATTTCAGGGGGGAAGCCAACCTGCATTTCACGTAAATAGGAGACCAAGGTGAGGAGGAGTGGTATGGAGGACCAGAAGCGGTAAGTCGTGCCTATACCTAATGATGCCTTAGAAGTAGTGGATGGGGGCATGGGCGGTTGCAGAGCAGGAAAGTATGGTATGCTGGAAGTCTTCATCATACAACGGGCAACGTGGACAAAAGATGGGCGCCTTCATAGTGGCCCATCAGGTGTAGAGGGCCAGATACCTCTTCTGGGCGCGCATCTGATTAAGGTGGCCCACTACGAACTTGTGCAGGCCCATAGACGGGTTTAGGGACAGGGACGGTTAGTAGGGGTATTAGGGTGGGAGAGAACTGACAATTCCCCAGTAGTTGATAAGGGACACGTGGGCCCACCTCCTAAGGACGGTGTAGGCCACTCACATGGCAGGGAGCCGGGGGAGAGGAGGACAGACCGGAGCAAGATCAGCGCCTGTTATAGAGGCCAATGTCAAGGATCCCAAAATCAGGAGGAAAAGGTGCGCAATCGCATCCACCGCGAGGTGTGTGTAGACTGGCGGTGAGGGATAAGTAGTTTTCCAGTGGAGAGGTTTGACATTGGGTTAGAGACATTTAGCGAGGTAGCGTCATGAGTCAGGAGCGCGAGATTTGAGGAGAGAGAGAGAGTCCAGGGTGAGCCAGCCTAGGGTAGGGTTGTTAGTGGGGGGGGGCACACACCAGTCAGATTGTAGCTAACCTATGCCTGTGGGCGCATTGGAGCGCGATAGGAGGGAGGCACCTCTCCAGGGAGAGTGCAGGGAGTATGGTTGAGCCGAAGCAGTTGGTAACCCATCTCTAGAACTGGTGCCGGAAGACGTTCATGTCCCGTAGTAAACTGCGGGAGGGTACAAAGAGGTCAGCCACGTATGTAAGAATGTGGAGAAGAAGGGAAATCACGAGGTGGTGGCACAGGTGGGGGGGAAAGCCCTGCCCCTGGTGGGTAAAGCCTGTGAACAGTGGCGAAGGTGCCTTAAGTAAGGGTAAGACGGTTAGAGATATCAGTACAGGAGGAAAGGAAAAGGGTAAGCCAGTAGCCAAGACACCTGAGAGAGTTGACAGGATGGAAGAGCTGCCCATCCAAGTCTATGGGAATAATGCAAGGAGTGCCCCACTGGCTCAGGGTGCACCAGTCGATAAGCTCCGGCTTGGGAACTGAAAAGGGAACTTTGCGAGCTGCGCCGCGGCGCTTTATCCTAGAGAAGGCCGCTTGCAATAGCTGAATATACCAGCAGTAGGTGGAGGAAGATACAATCAATGCAAAATCATCAACATAGGAAAGAATAGGGCCCTTAGGAAGGGAAAAATAAAGGGAAAAAATTTATATAATAAAGAGCAAAAGAGATAGAGGAGACCATTTAGCGGTGGCAACAGACACGTAAGAAAAAATTGCATGTGAGTCCTGGAACAGAAGACGGCAGGTGTGGCCGGAAACGAATAACCTTACCCAGGAGATGAGCTAGTACTAGAGGCCGATATACCTGAGTAGGTCGGTGAGGAAATTGGGAGCCGCATTATCCACACTCGCTTTGATATCAAGGAAGAGTGCGAGAGGGGGAGGGCAAGATAGTGCATGGTGCCTATTATATGGATCAGGGTAGAGACCTCAACAAAGAACATAATGCCCGCGCGCGAGCCACATTGATTGGGACTGAGTAGTCTATAGGCCCTGGCGAGGAGGGCGTGGCGAGGATATTATTTTCTCTAGAACTTTGGAGATTCTTTCAAGGAGGACAATGAGACTATAGGTGCCTGGGGTGTTATAGGATGGCTTGCCTGGATTGTCCACGACCACGACATTTGCCTTCTTGAGGAAAGGAGGGTGACAATCATAGAGGAGAAAAGGGGAGAGGGTTGAAACTAATCGGGAGGGAGAGGTGGGGTGGGCCACTTTCTATACCCATAGGGTACAGTGTCAGGACATGGTGCTGAAGAAGAAGAAAAGACCTTGAGGCCGGCAGATATAATATCTGATGACAGCGCGGGGGCATCTGACTAGGGGCGGAGGTTGCTGAGGGCGCGGTGTAAGGAACGTGCTGGAAAAAAGGGATTGAGAAGGGCGTTATTAATAGATTCGGGGGTGTTGGCACTTGGGAGACTGCGCAAGCGAGTAGTGGAGGAGCCAAAGGCCAGACGTGGTTGCCCAAAGTGTGCAGGGAGTGGCGTTGAGGAGGAGTGAGGTCCTTAGGGCCTTTTTTACACTAGTTCTGGCTTTCTAGGAGCTGAGGCGGGCCAGCCTGGCAGCAGAGATGTCACGCAAAGAGTGGGGAGCAGGTGCCTTGCGAGCAGCATAGTGGTATTTGTTGCTAAGGTTAGAGAGGAATGGTAACCACTAGGCCTTTGCCCTGCAAGATGTGCACTAGAGGTGAGCATGGTTGTGTAGATGGGAGAGAACACAACCGAGATTGGTGTGAAACTATAATGATACTGAAGTAGCGGTGAGGAGGCAGGGGCCTTCGGGGATTGTTTGCTCCATAAGCAGAGGTGAAATGGTAACCCAGTCAGTCAAGGCCTAGTTGTGGTGGGGAGGAGGATTCCTGTCTTGTGAATGCCTAAAGGAGAGCAAAATCGGGACTTCGTCTGAGCCAGGGGAGGAGAGGGGAATAGTCCATGATGAGAAAAAAGAAATATTACCAGAGAAGCAAAGGAAAGATCTTAAACAGATAGTCTGCCTTACTCCCTAAAGGTAATCAGGTGAAGATACCAGGGGTATTGAAGAGCTGGTAGTCTAGCTCCGCAGCCCTGGGAAAGTCAAGGAAAGAAACTACTAACTCTGAGGAGGAGTGGGCTCGTAGTGGGTTACAAGAAGGGTGGTGGATATTGGACTCTCTCAGGGAAAGAACAGGAAACCTATCTAAAGGAAACTATGCAAGAGGAGTTTTAGTAGTCAAGTCGGGGGCCCTGCCAGGGAGAGAATACGAGTTCAGGACCTGAAGGTGTGAAAAGGGAAACCCAAACTGCCTATCTGTCAGGAAACAATGAAGGCCAATAGTGTCATATCTCCCAAAGAAAACCGAGAGTATGACACTCATGGAGAGTGGGGAAGAAGAAACATAGGGAGCTACTCAAGGCGTTGTAGGGGAGGAAAATGGGGGGGGGGAAGGTCTATAAGCAAGCAAAAATTCCGGACATGTACTTGAAAGAACAGAGGATCCTAGATACACACCAGGGAAACAGGTAAGGAAAGTTCAACTAAGGAATTTAAAAAGGAATAAAACACATCCCAGATACCGAGGCAGTTGTGTTGAGCAATGGAAAGAAAGGATAATGCCCTATGGGCCTCCTGCAGGGCAGGGGTGGTTGTGTAATCCATTAAAGAGCAGAGCCATAGGATCACGGGAGGTAGGAGAAGGACTGGACGCCACCTGGGTAGGTGAAGCACCGTGCCAGTAGGAGGCCCTGGACATGCCAGGGGCGTACTGGGCAAGCCTCGTGGGCCTGGAGGTAGTAGGGTCAATGGCAGGACCCAGGGGACCTGTAGGCTGTGTAGAGTGGAGTGAGGTACTTCTGGTCTCAGGAGGGAGGTTTGGTAGGTTCTCCATCTCGTCATTGTATATGGGGTACGGGGCGGCAAGTGGTTCTCGGGAGTGAGGAGGGGGCCTAGATGAACAGTCACAGTCATGGTAGGAGTTATAACAACCGCAATTTGGGCACTATGGGGGGGAGGTCATGCAGCAGTTTTGTACTGATTAGGTGTTGCCCTGCTTGGGCCATGAGGGATTGGAGCATCAGTGGTTGGCTCAGGTATGCTGAAGAGAGGAGAAGGGACAGACTGGGTGAGGGTCTTGCATAGGGTGGCCACATGGCCAAAGGCCCAGCAGTTGTGGCACTGTATGTAGGGGGAGGAGGAGAAGGCCCTGTAAGACCTTCTATTAGCTGGGAATAGAGGGACGTGATGGACCAGGGAGGAGGGGTGCGCAGAGGAGGTGGTTATAACAACCGAGCAGGAATACTTAAAGCGTGTAGCTGGGTGTCTATTAAGGCACCTAGCAGAGAGGATGAGGACACTAGTGGAGTTAAGGATTAGAGTAGAGATGCGGGAGGAGATGTTATCTTGATTTTCGGGGAGGGAGGAGGAGGGAAAATTATGGATCGCTCCATGAACTTCTGTCGGGGACGGCTGGAATGGGAGCCTGGGGTTGTCGACACCTCAAAATAACTGATTGAGGTGCCTGGTGAGGGCCTCAAAATAGGGGGCGTAGGAGAGGGCAGGGACCTGGCCATCAAAGCCTGTGAGGGAGACAAAGCCTTGGTCGTTAACAGAGGCATTGAATCCACAGTGGATGGATGAGTTTGCATCAACGAAACTCACACCACTAGGTCAGGGTCAAGGGCAGATATGACTGCTGCCTTGGTGTGTAGGGCTTGTGAGGAGAGCGGTGCAAAAAACTTAGGGGCTGTTTGGCACGCCAACTTTTGTAAGGTAACACCTCACAAACCGCAGTTTGTAAGGTTTCTCAAACCACATTTTGTAAGGTGTGCCAAGCTGTGGTTTGTAAGGTATGGCTTGCCAAACACGACAACTTTTGTAAGGTAAGCACAATGAATTAGTGACTATTTGGGCTCAACCCTAAACAAGAGTTGAGAAAACAATAATCATGATATTGCAAAACACACTTTTAATAACATTTTAATAGCTATTCAAAAGCCAAAAATAGAAGACTATGTTACCAAGTTATATTGTATCAATTGTTCTGTATTCTTGTAGTTTTGCTTTACTATTTAGAGCTATATTTAATAAAAATAGTTTAATGTAAAGTTATATATAATGAATTTTAAACAATATTTATAATAATAGTAGTAGTAAACCTTAATCAAGTGTATTAGATCAAATTATTCTATACAAGCAACACCATTCCACTATAATCTACATACTGCCTCTCTATCATGATGGATGAACATCAAAAGAACCTTGAAGAGACTGCCATTATTGGCACGATTGCTGCCCAATCACTTTCAGTAATTTCCCTACTCATAAATCAACTTCTTCTCCAATCAATCCCACGGTCCGTTCAAGCAAAGCATGAATCAGCACTATCAGGGCAAGCATATACACAAGAAATTCTTGCCTCTTCGCATGAACAGAGAATATTCGAATGTTTCCATATGTCATTATCAACATTCAACTCCCTCTGCAGCAAGCTTCGCCAATGCTCCTTACTCGAAGATACATGATATACTACCGTCGAGCACCAGATACACCTCTTCCTCATCATCACCACAACAGGATCCGCAAATCGTACGGCCCAGGAGCGGTTTCAACATTCGGGCGAAACCATCAGTCACATATTCAAGAATGTTATTAAGGCTCTACATGGAATCAGCTCTGAATATATATGTCCTCCATCAGCAAACAATACAGATTTAAGTATTACTCAACCTGGGATCCGTGGGAATCCAAAGCTTGATCCATTTTTGCAAAAATTGTCTACGGGCAATTGATGGATCTCTGATACCTGTAAAAGTGACACCGAGTCAGGCTGCATTAAACAGAACACGCAAGGGATTTACTGCGCAAAATGTAATGCTGGCCTGCTCTTTTGACTGTACAATAACCTATGTTTGGGCAGGATGGGAGGGCTCTGCCCATGATTCACGGGTTTTGGCGGATGCTTTAACCAAAGGATTTATTATACCAAAAGGCAAGTTTTATTTAGGAGATGCTGGATATGCACTTTCACCAGAATGCCTCACTCCTTATCGTGGAGTCCGATATCATCTCAAAGAGCAAGTTATTGGAAATCAAGCGTTTGTACTCCTTAGTGTTTTTGTTACTATATACTTGTTTTCAACAAGACTTGCTATCATGATACTTGTACTAACTTGTATAAAACTAAAGACCACAAAATGCAAAGGAATTGTTCAACTTACGCCATGCCTCAGCAAGAAACTGCATTGAGCGGACTCTTCGAATTTTGAAATCCAGATTTTCAATCTTGAAAAATGCTTCTGGCTATGACTTCACAGTCTCAGCAGAGCTTGTTACAGCACTTTGTTGTCTACACAATTACATCGCTCATATTGGATTGACCATTATGGAATACAACCCATCTCTACAACCAGCAACCAGGACTCCTCAACTGATAGTAGCTGAAATAGAGGATATGGAAACAATCCTCTCTCAAAGACACAGAAGAAAAACAGCCGAGGATATGCGAGAGAAAATTGCTACTGATATGTGGAGGAGCTATCAACAGATTATGAGGTCAAGGAGATTCCCTGTAGCAGTTTAAAGGCTACTATTAAATGTAAACTAGAAGTCTAAATTACATTTTGTACTGATTTGACAAGGATATTCTGGACCCATTCAATTTGCAAATCTCGAGGCATTAATACAAAGGTAACACAATCAAACGGCCGTTTCTCTAGACCTACTACCGCCGCTTGTACTGCTTCCTTTGTAATTTCTCCAGCTTTATACATTTCCATTACAATATTGGCTACCATAGCATACTGCTTGAACTCTGAATTGGCAGGAACTCGCTCCAATGCAGATTGTGACGATCGATTCCCTTCCGCAGCTACGTCCAAATGAACACGCTTTGAAGCTCTTACCTCTGCCACCAGGCCAGAGAGGTCATTGACCATTCTTTCTGCATAGCCCGACATCCTTTGGGCCTCAAGAAGGGCAACCTGAGAGGATGAGGAGCGTTTGCCTGGCATCCGAGATGTTGTGAGAGGAGTTTGAGTACGACTTGTCATCGGTGTAGTAAATGGGTTGTCTAAGGATGAACTTGGAACAGAGGAAGTATACTCAAGGGTAGGGGACTCCAGACAGAGACCATCCTCCTGGAGTGATGATTGTGAATAGATCCTGATGTTTAGCTTAATTAGTTACAACACTAAATGATGAAGGCTTGATTTTGATGTCATACCAATTAGGACTTCCACTGTAATCTTCCTGACTTCTGTCCTGTTGTGATATAACATCATTCAGAATAGCATCATCTGACTCATGTCCTAGTTGAGTGCTAGTTGTTGCATGAGCCCCAGTTGCTGAGGTGTTGGAAAATATTGCACATAAGTCATCATAACACTCGAGTCCCTTATTGCGAAAGATTGCTGCAGCTGGGTTACTCTAAAGATAAAAGTAATATTAGTTTTAACTTCTCTTTACTATTTCTGTAAATAAAATATAAAGTCTACTTGGTACTAGTATACAATTACCTTTAGATAGTCATTCCACACACTCTCTGCTGCAGTAACCACTTGTAATTCTTCATTCCATCCAAAGCCTGAAGAGTTTAATAGGTAATTAAAGGTTCTCCATTGTTTCTTCATCTATAATAGACACAGACACATTCTATTAATTAATTGCAGTTTCATTTATTAATGCTAGAAGAAACTTAGCATAGCGGCACGGTTTTTAATTTGTCTAACATTAAGATCCTCTTCCTCTTCTCTTCTCCTGTTAAAATCCATCATGATTTGATTCCAGACATCACTTTTGAATCCATTATCAAGCTTCTTTCCTTTATTCCATTGAGATACCATCTCTTCATCAAGGATTTTATCACTAGCCTTTGTCCAAACAGCTTGTGGATGTCGTATTACATGATTGGTCGCCATCTCTGAGTAGCAGTAGTGGCTGAGAGACACCTAGTGGTAGGGCTGGAAGTGCTGGGGGCAGTAGTAGCAGTAGCAGTAGTAGCAGGGGCAACAGTAGCGGTAATGGTAGCAGGTGCGGTAGAGGTAGCGGTAGGAGTAGTAGCGGTAGCGGTAGGAGTACTGGTACCAGCAGCAGTAGGGGTAGAGGTAGCAGTTGCCGTATTGGTATGAGTACTAGTGGTAGCTGTACTGGTAGGAGTACCGGTAGTGGTAGCGGTAGTGGTAGGTGTAGCAGTAGGAGTAGTGGGAGTGGTAGCAGTAGTGGTTGCAGTAGAAGTAGCGGTAGTGGTCACGGTAGCGGTAGCGGGACTATGGGTGCTGGGGTGGTAGTTGCTGCCCAAGCCGGAAGCTGGAGTGGTCACAGTGGTGAATGCCTGAGAGTCAGAGTGGTTGGAGGCTGGCAGGTGATCGCTGAAGCTCAAGCTGCAGTAGTAGCGGTAGTAGTAATAGTAGCTGTTGCAAGAGTTGTTGGAGTAGTGGTAGTGTAGCCGTTGAAGTAGCTGTTGTCGTACTTGTAGCCGTAGTAGTACCAGTTGTTGTAGCCGTAGAGGTAGATATAGCCGTAGACGTAGTTACAGGAGTAGCCAAAGACGTGGCTGTAGGAGTAGCTGTACACACAGCCGCAGGAGTAGGCGTAGACACAGCTACTGGAGTACTAGGCGTAGAGGCGGCTGCCGGAGTTTGCATAGACGCAGCCGCAGAGTAGCAGTACCGGTGGTTGATACAGTAGTAGTAATAGCAGTAGCGGAACCTGTAGTGGTAATGGTAGTGGCAGCAGTAGTGGCAGTGGTAGGAGTAGTGGTAGTAGCAGCGGTAGTGGTAGTGGTAGAGCAGTAGCAGTGGTAGTAGTAGGAGTAGTAGTAGTAGTGCTCGTAGTGCCAGGTAAGAAATGAAGAGGGTGCCGTAGCAAGAGTTGAGAGGAGAAAGAGGCAGGTGTAACGTAGAAAGTTTGTAGCGGAGATGAGATAGCGGTAATAATAGGCCCCTTGAGGTGGGGTAGCGGTAGCGATAGGTCAGAAGAGATGGGCGGCTGAGGAAGCCTCGTAAAAAGGAGGATCGAGTACTGGGGTCCTTCTGTTCAGGGGTGGTTGTAGTAGCCTTTGCAGAGAGATCGCAGCAATGGCCTTTCAAGCAGAAAGGTATACCAAGGGCTGTGGTAGCCTTCAACGGTGTGGGGAGAGGAATGAGTTGTTTCGAGCCAATGTGTTTTGAAAGAGTGCATTTGCTCCCAGAAATTTTCATTTATTTTTAATCTTAATTTATTAGAGGGCACGCTCACTATTTATCTGTCACAAGTGTTTTTCCAAAGCCTGCTTAAACCCCAAACTTCGCTGTGATAAGGTATCCTAACTCTAACTTACAAACTACGTTGCTGCCAAACACAGCTGACCTTACAAACTGCATTTTATAAGGTATACCGTACAAACCACGGTTTGTAAGGTGTTACCTTACAAATGTTGGCGTGCCAAACAGCCCCTTATATGTGGGTGTGGTGAGGGGGAGTGGAGAGGGGTGTGAATGTTGTTGAGGGCTGGGAGAACCAGAGTTGGAGGAGCATTGGTTCGCTTGGGTACCTGCTGCAGCAGCAACCTTGGCTGAAGAGGGAGGTCTAGTTGCAGACTTTCTGTTATTCCTCCTACATACTACAATCTAAGCATAGGAGTTGGCTGAAGTATCAGGGTCGTGCAACTGATCGCCAGAGAAACCGTGGATTACTACACTGGGGCCTTTAGTCACGGGGGCAGTGAGAGAGGGAGCATGGGCAGATGGACGCCCTGAACATCTCTGGGACACGCCCGGGCGTGCAGCTATTCGGGGGTGGGAAATAGAGGTAGGAGGGGGTGCGAGTGTGATACTGAGGGCCGGGTCGCGAAGCTTAGAGCGGATTGAGGCGAGGCCGGGGGCCACAAAATCTGTTGTGGGTGATGGGTTGGGTAAGCCAGCTATCAGAAGTGCAACTGGTGAGGAAAGAGAGTCGGGTTGAGCGCCAAGGGCAGAAATTTCACTAAGGGCGCCAAATTGCAGCGGGATTAGGGAGATCTCTCCAGTGGTGAGGTCGTAGAGGCCAGAGGGGGAAATAATAGGGACCTCAGAGGATGTGAAGTTGATGACTTCCTTGGTCTTGTCAAGGAAGTAGGACAGCAACGTGAGGTGCGGGGGGATGACTACTGAGCAGGCACTGGCTGAGGTTGGTGCAGGAGTAATGGCGAAAAGAGAGGTGGGATGGGGAGCAAAATGTGCTAAGACCAGGCTTAGGGTACAGTATGACCGAAGCAAGGAAAGGGGTACCTGAGAGCTTCGGAACCGAGTACAGTTGTTATATGGTGATGCAAATTGTAGGGTCCGGAAATTATGGAAAGCAAAGCGTGTCCTAACTACAGGCCATCTTTGTTTTTCTTTATTTCTTTTTTTTTTTGTTTTTTATATCATATATTCGTTGTTAAGGTACAAGAACTTGCCTGCAGCACTAGCTATAGCATAAACAAAACCTTAATCCAAAAAACTAATCACAAAGGAAACAATCAGCAAATAAAGGCTCCAACTGGGCAGGTAACTGTCCATACACCTAGTACAGTAAACTCAAGTAAGGAAAAACCAGATAAGGAAACTTACAGGAACCAAGCCTTCAAGTAAGGAAAAAACCTAGGTTCTACTAACATGGGGGTGAAAAAAGAGGGCGGGCAGGAGGCCCTGAGGGGGTGGGGGTGACTAAAGGAGGCAGGGAAGAGTGTGGCGACCGCAGCATGTCAGAGGGGAAGCCAACCTGCGTCTCAGCTAAATAAGAGACCAGAGTGCGGAGGAGTGGTATACCGGACTAGATGGGTTTGGTTAGGCCAATCCCCTTTTCGTCTTAGTGGTAGCACCTGCGGGCATAGGCAGTGGCTGAGCAGGAAAGTATAGAATGCTGGAAATCCTCCTCATAGACCCAGCATCGTGGATAGTGGGTGGACTCCATCACGGACGCCCATGAGGTGTGGAGGGCCAGGTAGCTCTTGTAGGCAGGCATCTGATCAATGCGACCTGCTATGAACTTGCCTAAGACGATAAAAGGATGTGGAGAAAGGGAAGGTTTGTAGGAGTAGTAGGGTGGCAGTGGCCAGGCATCTCCCCAGTCGTTGATATGGGTCTGGTGGGCCCTCCTCCTAAGGCCGGTGTAGGCGGCCCGCATGGCAGGTAGTGGGGGGAGAACAGGACGGAGGGGTGCGTGATCTCCGCGTGGTAAACGGGACAGGGACAAGGAGCCCTAGATGGGCAGGATAAGAATGGCCATCGAAACCCCTACAAGGTGAGTTAGGACAGGCGGTGAGGGAGGAGGAGCTTTCCAGAGTAGAGGGGTGACGTTGGGTTAGAGGCATCTAACAAGGTAACACTAAGAGTCTTGAGCGCGGGATTGTACAAGAGAGGGAACGTCAGGGGTGAGCAGCACTGAGGCATGGTCAATGATGGGGGGGGTTCAAAACAGTCAGAGTGCAGCAAGGCTACACTGGTGGCCGCATAGGAGGGCGATAGGTGGGAGGCAGCTCTCCAGGGTGAGGACGGAGAGTCTTTCTGGCGGAAGCAGTTGGTAACCCATCCCTGGATATGGGGCCAGAAGACGTTCATGTGCCTAGCATACAATAGGAGGGTATAAAAAGGTCAGCCCGTAGGTCTGAATGTGGAGAAGAAGGGAGACTGCAAGGCGATGGCCAAGGTGGAGGGAAAGACCAGTCACGGGTAGGGAAAGCCAGCCAACAGTGCTGAAGGTGCCTTGAGCAAGGTCAAGACGCTTGGCTAAATGAGTGGAGATGGCAAGGGATAGGGTGAGCCGTTAGCCAAGCAACCTGAGAGAATTGGCAGGATGAAAAACCTGCCCGTCCAAGTGAATGCGAATAAAGCAAGAAGTGCTCCACTTGGACATAGTGAGCCAGTGAATAAGCTTCGGCTTGGTAACTGAAAACAGAACATTACCTGCTGCCCACTACGCTTGTTCCTGGAAAAAGCCGTTTGTATTAGCCGAATATTGCTGCGGTAGGAGGAGGAAAATACATTCAATACAAAATCATCTATATAGGAAAGAATAGGGCCCTTAGGAAGGCCAAAATGAAAGGAAGAAACTTTCATAATAAAAAGCAAAGGAGATACAGGAGACCCTTGAGGAGTGTCAACAGAAACAGAAGAAAAAATTCTCTGTGAGCACTGGAAAAAAAGGCGGCAGGTGCGGCCAGTAAGCAAGGACCTGACCTTGCAGCTGAGGTGGTGCTTGACTCATTTTTTCCAGAGTAAGCCAAAGAGAAAATCGGGATTCAGATTATCAAAACCCCCTTTGATATCAAAGAAGAGGGTGAAGACACAGAGGGTTGGATGGTGCAGGGTGTGGATTGTAAGGGCTAGGGTGATCACGGCATCAAAGGAGGAAAGAACAGCAAGGGAGTCACATTGGTTGGGACTGAGGAATCGACCGGCATTGGCGACGAGTTTGTGGCGTGAGGCGATAATTCTCTCATTAACTTAGGAAATTGTTTCATGGATAACGATGAGCCTAAAGTGGGCCAAGCCTTCATTTGATGGCTTGACTGGCTGATCCAGGACCACCCCTTTGACCTTTTTCAGTAAGGGAGGGTGGAAACTATAGAGGAGAAGAGGGGAGAGGAGTGAAACTAACAGGGAGGGCGAAATGTGGTAGACAACTTTCTCAACCCCAAAATGGATTGTGACTGGGGCTAGTGCTGAGGCGGAAAAGGAGGCCTTGAGGACTGCAGAGAACTTATCTGAGGACAGCTAGGAGGCTTCTGGTTAGGGGCGGAGGATAGAGATGCCGCGGAGGAAGGGACGGGGTGGAAAGAAATGATGGAGGAGGGTGTTATTAATAGACTAGGTGGTGTTGCCCCCTGGTGGAGTGGGGAAGCGACTTGGGGAGGAGCCTAAGGCCATGGTTTTAGTGGCCCAAAGGGTTTATTGAGTGGTGTTGAGGAGGAGGGAGGTCCAGAAGGCCTTTTTTGCACTCTTTATATCTTTGAAGTAGGCGAGGCAGACCTGTCGGGCAGCAGAGATATCGCTCGAAGAGCGCGAAGCACGCGCTATGCCAGAAGTGCAGTGTTGTTCCTCTCTAAGGGTTAAGAGGAGGGGTTACTACCAGGGCTTGGCCCTGGGAGATGGACACAAGAGGTGGGAATAGTGGCGTAGAAGGGACATAATACGACCGAAATTACAGTCAAAGCTATAAGCACAATGGGACAGCGCTCGGGAGGCAGGGGCCATGGGTGACCGTCAGATCCTCGTGCAGAGGTGAGAGGGTAGTCCAGTCAGTCAAGGCCCTGTTGTGGCGTTGCTGATATTGCCTGTCTTTAGGATGCCCAAAGCAGCGGAATATGGGGACATAGTCACAGCCAATTGAGTGGAGGAGAGTGCTTCAGGAGGAGAAAAAAGGAAATAATACCGTACAAGCAAAGGAATAATCTAACAAAGAGGGCCTCCCCCCGCCACCTAAAGGGAAGTGGGTATAGACACCTAGAGTATTCGATAGAAGGTAACCAAGCTCGGCAGCCCTGGCAATGTAAGGAAAAGATACTGCACACTCAGAGGGGGAATGGGCCCGTAGCGGGTCACAGGAAGGGAGGTTGATATAAAAACGACCCTGGGAAAGAACAGGAAACACATCCAAGGGAAACAAATCTAGAGGAGAAATAGTACACAAGGCGCGTGCCCTGCCATGGAGAGAATGCGAGTTCAGTGCCCGAAGGTGTGACAAGGAATATCCAAACAGCCTGTCTTTCTGGAAAAAATCAACGCCCATAGTGTCAGATCTCGCAAGGAAGGCAGGAAGTATGACACTCATAGGAAGTAGGGAAGAAGCAACATAACAAGGTACACGTGGCTTTTTAGAGGACGAACAAGGGGAGGAGAAGGACTTGAAGCCAGCAAAAGTAGGGAGGCGTCCTGGAAACACGGAGGGATCCTGGATACACACCTGAGAATCAGGAAAGCAAAGTTCAACTAAGGAATTAAAGAAGGAATAAAACACATCCCAGCTACCCAGGCAGTTGTGTTGATCAAGGAAAAGAATCCACTAGGCCGTATAGGCCTCATTCAGAGCAGATGTGGTTGTGTAATCCTTTACTTAGCAGAGCACATAGAATCACGGGAGGCAAGATAAGGGATTGGGCCACTGGGGTAGGTGGGCCAACGTGACGGGAGGAAGACCTAGTCATGCCAGTAGTGGACGGGGCGGGCCTCATGGCCCTGGAGGTGGTCAGGTCAAAAGCAGGAGCCAGGGGACCTTGAGGTGGTGTGAAGTGGCACGAGGTTTATGTGGTGTCAAGAGGGAGATCTGGCTGGACATCCATCTCGTCATTCTTTGTGGGGTGCGGGGCAGCAAGAGATGCTTGGGAGTAAGGAAGGGGGCTATATGGACAGTCTCGGTCACGGGCGTAGTTATCACAATCGCAATTTGGGGAATGTGTTGCGTAGGTCATGCAGCAGTTTAGTACTGATTTGGTGTTGTCCTACTTGGGGGGTGAGGGGTTGGAGCATCTGTAGTCAGCTCTCATGTGGTTTAGGGAGCAGAAGGGACAGATTGGGTAGGGGGTCTTTCATTAGGGTGCCACATGGCCAATGGCCCAGCAGTTGTGGCAGTGTGTGTAGGGGAGGAGGGGAAGGCCATCGCAGTCCTTCTATTGGCTGTAAATAGAGGTACGTGTGCTAGGAGGAAGAGGGTGGGTTCTGGGGCGATGGTAATCACAACTCAGCATGAGGATTTGAGGCGTGTGACTGGGTCCCTATTAACCAACATAGCAGAGCAGACAGGGACACTAGTAGAGTTAAGGATTGTGGTGGAATGGCAGGAGAAGAGGTCATCTTCATTATAGGGGAGGCAGAAGGAGGGGACAGAATGGATTGCTATATAATAGCTTTCGGGGCTGGGCAGAAGGGCAGCCAAGGTTTGTCGCCAACTGGAAAAGATTAAATGAGGTGCATGATTAGGGCCTCAAAATAAAGTGCGTACGAGATGGCAGGGACCAGGCCATCAAGACTAGAGAGGGAGACAGGGGATTGATAGTTGACAGAGGCCTTGAATACATGGGGGAGGTAGGAGTTTATATCAAGAAGAATAGACCCGGCTAGATCAGGGAGGAGCCTCAATATGACAGCTGCATCAGGGCATAGAACTGGTGAGGTGAGGGGGGCAAAAAACCTATAGGCGGCTGTGGTGAGGTGGGTTGGATATGGATGTAAACGTGGCTGAGGCGTGGGAGAGCCAGAGTTGAAGGAGGTCTGGGTCACTTGGGTGCTTACTGCAGCCGCAACCTTGGCTCCAGCGGCAGGGCATTTTGGAGACTTTCTACTCTTTCTCCTCGCTACCAACTTCTGGGTATAGGAGTGGGCAAAAGTATGACAGTCCCGGTACTGATCGCCTGAGAAACCATGCATTACCAGAGGAGGGACTTTAGTGCCATGGCCAGGGGGAGGGGTGTTAGGAGCTGATGGGGGCCCTGAGCGTCTCTGGGTCGTACCTGAGCATGATGAAATAGGGGGGCAGTAATATAGGTTGGAGGGGAGGCGAGTGTAACCCAGTGGTCCTGGTCGCGAGGCTCATAGCGGATTGAGGATAGGCAGGTGACTGCAGGATCTGAGGTGGGATAGGAGTTGGGTAAGCCAGCACTCAGAAGTGCGACTGCTAAGGAAAGAGAGTCAAGCTGAGCCCCAAGAGCAGAAATTGCACAAAGTGCGCTGCATAGGAGTGGGAATAGGGTAATCTCTCCAGTGGAGAGATGGTTGATGCCAATGGTGGTGAGGGTGGTGACCTGAGAGAATGAAAAGGAGATGACTTCCATGTCTTGTCACGGAATGAGGACCGAAACCTCAGGTGGGGGGGGGATATCCATGATGAAGGTAGTGGCTGAGAGTGGTGCAGGAGTAGCAGCGAAAGGAGGGGGAGGAGGTGGAACGGCTTCCACCATGAGCTGGCTTAGGGTACGCAACGACATAAGTGAGGAAAGGTGTGGTTGGACCTATGGGAACCGTGTACACTTTGACCTAGTGATGCAAAATGTAAGGACACGAAAATAGGGGAAGTGAAGAGTATTCTAACTACAGGTCAAATTTTTTTTTTTCTTTTTTATTTTTTTGTATATCATAGATTCGATTTTAAGGAACATGAACTTGAATCAAGTGCTAGCTATGGCATAAAGGAAACTTTAATTCCAAAAACCTAAAACAAAAGATACCAACGGCAGATTAAAGCTCCAGCGGGGCAGGTAACTGTCCATATACCTCGTCCGGTAAACTAAAGTAAGGAAAGACCAGCCAAGGAAACATACAGAAACCAACCCATCACATGAGGAAAAACCACAAATTATCAAAAACCTGTGGACAAAAAGAGACTGTGGGCAAGAGACCCTATAGGGGTGGGGGCAAATATAGCAGGTGGCGAGGAGGGGGGAGATAGCCACATATGCTGAGGGAAGCACACCTGCATCTCTGTGGATAGGCGACCAGGTTGTGGAGAAGTGGTATAGAAGACAAGATGACCAGATAGGGACATTAGTGCATATCCCCACAACACCTTGGAGGTGGGTCTGTGGGCGTCACCAGGGGGCGCGCATGCGAGTTTGGCATACTGGAGTCTTCGCCGAAATCCCAAAATTATTGACAGAGGGTGGACTTCTCTTTGGAGGCCCTGGAGGTATGAACAGCGAGGTAGGTCTTGTCGGCTCCCATCTGGTCAAAGCGGCCCGCCATGAGCTTGCTGAGGCCCATGAAAGGGTATGGGGATAGAGACTGTTTGTATAGGCTGTAGTGTGGGGGAGGCCAAGCCTTTCCACAGTTGTTGATGAGGGTGTGGTGCCCCAGCCTCCAAAGAGTAGCATAGGCGGCGCACATGGCAGGCAGCGGGGGGAGAGAAGGACAGAGGGGTGCGAGATCTTCCCATGGGTGGCGCGCGATGGACAAGGATCCCATGATGGAGCGAATAACGTGGCCCATTGCATCCACCGGGAGGTGGTTGCGGACCAGCGGGCAGGGAGGGCCAGTTGTCCTGTGGAGAGGGTAGATATTGGGTTAGAGGGGCCGTGTGAGGTGACCCCACGAGTCTGGAGCGGGTAACAGCAGGAGGTAGGGAAAGTCTGGTGGGAGCTGCCATGCAGGGTTGTTGATGGTGGGTGGGGCACATTCCAGTCTGAGCACAGTTAGCCGACGGCGATGGGTGCAGACGTGGCTGATAGGACGGAGGCACATTGAAAGGGAGAGGACCAAGAGTCGGGTAGACCGGAAGCAGTTGGTAACCCATCTCTGGTTCTGGTGCCAGTGGACGTTCATGTGTTGTAGCATTCTTCGCAGGGTATGAAGAGGTCAGGCCCATAGATGAGGATAGGGAGGAGTAGGGAGACAGCAAGGAGGTGGCACAATTGGGGGGAGAGGACAGTCCTCGCTAGGGAAATGCTGCCTGGAGAGGCGAAGGCGCATAGAACCTGTCCAAGTCGTTAAGAGATTTGAGTTGATTGGGAAAGGGATGGGGTGAGCCAGCAACCCAGCCACCTGAGGGACTGGCAGGATGGAAGACACGTCCATCCAAGTGTATGGGGAAGGTGCATGGGGAGCCACGCAGGTTCTTGGTACGCCAGTGAATGATTTCCATCTAGGGGACCGAGAAAGGAACCTTGCGTGCTGCTCTCCCAAGCTTGATCTGGGAAAAGGCTGTTTGAAGCAGCTGAACATTACGGCGATATGAAGAAGATGATACAGTCAATGCAAAATCATCAATATAGGAAACTATAAGGCCTCTGGAAAGAGAGAAATAAAGGGAAGAAATATAAATAACAAAACACACAGGAGATATAGGAGACCCTGAAGGTGTGGCAACAGACACAGAAGAAAAAAATCCATATGAGCCCAGGAAAAGAAGACGGCAGGTGCGGCCAGTAAGCAAGGAGCTGACCCAGTAGATGAGGTAGTGGTCAACCCCATTTTTCCACAATACGGGATAGTGAAACTCGAGATCCATATTGGCAAAAGCCACTTTGATATCAAGGAAGATGGTGGAGACGTGGAGGGTTGCGCAAAGGAGGGTGCATCATAGGTGGGTGAGTGTGGAGATAGCGTAACAGGATGAAAGGTACGCAAGGGAGTCACATTGGTTATGATTGAGGAGACAACAGGCCCTAGCGACGAGGGCGAGGCGGGAGGCGACAATTCTCTCCAGAACGTTGGAGATTGTCCCGAGAAGGATGATTAATCTTGGGGAAGCCCGGGTGTCGTAGGATGGCTTTACTGGCTTGTCTTGGTCAACTCTGTGCGCTTTTTTGAGAGAGGTAGAGTGGAACCCAAGGAGGAGCTAAGGGGTGAGGAGGGCCACTAATATGGAAGGTATGGTGCGGTGGACCACTTTCCATGCCCCAGAGGTGACGGTATAAGGACCGGGGGAAGAGGAGGAGGAAGAGGCCGGCAGGGTAGTAGACATCACGACTGGGGTCACCTCAGGGGCATTGGAGGATGGGCGGTGGATGAAGGGAGCGCGCGGGGAGGGAGGAGGTGGAAAGAAGTCATTAAGGAGAGCACAGTTAATAGATTCTGGCGTGTCGAACAATGGGACGGTGGTAAAACGAGTTGTGGGATAACCTAGAACTAGCTGCCTTGTAGCTCTGAGGGAGGAGGGAGTGGCGTTCATGGGGATGGAGGTCTAGACGGCTTTTTTGCCCTCTTAATAGCTTTGACGTAGCCAAGGCAGGCAAGCATAGCACCAGAGATGTCAGTCGTAGAAGTGGTAGAGCTGGCTTTGCGAGCCCCGCAGTGGTGTTCTTTCCTATGAGTAGAGAGAAGGGGTAACCACCAGGGGTTAGCCCTGTGTGATGGGAGCCAGAGTGGTGTGTGATTACTGAGGAGGAAAAGACCGCGACAGAGGTTTTTGTCAAACCATGAGGAGAGAGTGGCAGAGGTGGGAGGCTGGAGGCGTCAGGGACTCTAAGCTGGCCAAACAGGGGTGTTTGGGTGGCCTAGTCAGTCAAGGCCCAGTTGGAGCAGGCAGGTGATTGTGTTGTCTTGAGGGTGCCTAAAGGAGAGTAAAATGGGGACATGGTCACAGCCAGAAAAGGTGAGATTGTGCTACATGAGGAGAAAAACAGCAATAAACCCGGAGAAGCAAATTAAATATCTAGGACAAATGACCTGCTCCCACTGCCAGAAGGGTAGCGGGTGATGACATGTCAGGTATTCAATCACTGGTAGCCAACCTCAGCTGCTCCGGAGAAGTAGGGTAAGTAAACAACTATCTCAGTGGGGAAGTGGGCCTGTAGTGGGTCATGGAGGTGTAATGAAGGTTGAAATCGCAGATGGAAAGAATTGAAAAGCCTTCTAGTGGAAACAATTCAGGAGGAGAAATAGTACGCGAGGAGGAAGCCCTACCAGGGACTGAGTATGAATTCAGTACCTGGAGGCGTGAAAACGAGAAACTAAACAGTTCATCCGTCACAAAAGAATCTTGGCCTTTTGTGTTCGATCTCGCAAAGTAAATGGGATTTATGACACTCATCGTGACTAGAGAAGAAGAAACATGTCATGCCACATGTGGCTTTATAGGGAAGAAACAGGGGCGGGGGAAGGTCTTGAAGCCAGCGAAAGTACAGACTCTTCGTCGAAACACCGTATGATCCCGGATACAAACCTGGGAAACAGGAAAGGAACTTTCATTTAAGGATTTAAAAAAGGAGGAAAAAACTTCCCTGCTATCCAGGCAGTTGTTCGAGCAAGGGAGAGATAGGACGAGGCCCTTGGGGACACATACGCAGGTGGGGTGGTTATGTAATCTATTACTGGGCAGAGCCGATAGGATCACGGTGAGTAGGAAAGAGGGTGGTCCCCACTTGTGTGGGCGGGGCACCGTACCGTGAGGAGGACCTGGACACACCAGGGGCAGACTAGACAGGCCTCATGGGCCTGAGGGTAGTTAGGTGAACAGGAGGACCTAAGGGAGCTGGAGCTGGTACAGAGGTGTGTGAGCCTGTTGTATAGCTAGGGGGAAGATCTGGCAGAAGGTCCATCTCGTCATCATCTGGGGTGTGTTGGGTGCCAGCCGGAGCAGGGAGGGGAGGAGCTGGTCTGGATGGGCAGTCTAAGTCGTGTGCGGAGTGATCCTTGTCGGAGTTAGGGCAGTTCGTGGGGCGAGGTTAGGGATCAGCTGATCACAGCTTTGGTGTTGCCCTGCTTTGGGCATGAGGGATTTGTGCATCTTTGGTCGGCTCTCATGTGATTGATAGAGCAGAAGGGCCAGCCTGGTTAGTGTGTTTTGCATCGTGGGGCCACCTTCCCAAAGGCACCGCAGTTATGGCATTGTGTGTAGGAGGAGGAGGTGAATGATCTATAAGACCGCCTATTGGCTGTGAAGAGAGGGACATGTGGTAATAGCAAGGAAGGCATGCTCTGCAGCAGTGGTTATAACTAGCGAGAAAGAGAGTTTGAGGCGGGAGGTTGTGTCCCTAATAAGGTACATAGTGTACAGGATAGGAAAATCAGGGATGTTGAGGATTGATGTGGAGAGGCGGGAGAAGAGGTCATTTTCATTCTTGGGAAGGCAAACGGAGGGAACAGTATGGCTAGCAATATGAATGGCTGTAGGAGCCGGGCGCAAAGAGAGCCAAGGGTTGTCGGGAGTGGGAAGGATTGGTTGTGGCGCCTGGTGAGGGCCTCCAAGTTTGGGGTGTAAGTGAGGGCAAAAATTTAGTTATCAAGACCAGTTAGGGAGACAGAGCCCTGGTCGCTGAAAGAGGCCTTGAAACTATTGGGAATGGCGGAGTTAGCATCAACAAGTACTGAGGCTGCCAGGTCGGGGAGAAGGCCAGAGATCACCACTGAATATGGGTGGAGGGCTGGTGATGAAAGGGTGCGGAACAATCTGTGAACTGCAGTGGTGAGCGGGGGTCGAGGAGGTGGTGGTTGTGGTTTAGGGGAGGGGGAGCCAGGACTGAAGGAGGACGTGGTGGCTTGGTTGGCAGCAGCAGCTGCGACCTTGGCTGCAGAGGGAAGGCTAGTTGGAGACTTACTCCAATTCCTTCTGCCTACTACGATTTAGACATAGTAGGGAGTGGAAGTATCACGATCGCGGAACTGATCACAGGAGAAACTATTGATTACCTGCGGGGTTCCTTCAGAGGTAAGGGCAAGGGGTGGGAGGGTAAGGGTAGATTGGGGTGCAGGGTGCCTCTGTGTCATGCCAGGACGGGGAGGGATGGTAGGAGTAGTGGTGGTGGTGGCTGAGGGAGGTGCTAGAGTCACCCGGTGGGCCAGGTCACGAAGCTCAGACCAGATTGAGGCCAGGCTGGGGTCTGCAGCGTCAGCAGTTTGAGGGGAGTTGGGTAAGCTGATACTGAGAAGTGAGACTACTGAGCAGATGGAGTCTCGTAACTACAGGCCATTATATTTAATTTTTTTTTTTTTTTTAAATTATATATTCTTTGTTTTGGTGCATGAACATGCATGCAGTGCTAGCTATGGCATAAACAAAACCTTAATTCCAAAAACCAAAAATAAAAGAAACTAACGACACATAAAACTCTAGCGCGACAGGTAACCGTCCATACACCTCGTACGGTATACTCAAGTAAGAAAAGAGAAGCTAAGAAAACATACAGAAACCGAGCTATCAGGTGAGGAAAATCCACAAATTATCAAGAACTTGGGGACAAAAAGAGAGTGCGGGCAAGGGAGCCTAAGGACATGGGCCAAGAAAAGGAGGTTGCGTGAGGGGGGGGATAGCAACATGTCTGAAGAGAAGGCGAGCTGTGTCTCTTGTAAATAGGCAACCAGGTTGCGGAGGCGTGGTATTCAAGACAAGATGGGGTCGTCCGCGCCTACCCCCATGACACCCTGGAGGTGGCATCTGCATGCATCAGCGGTGGCTGTGCCAGAGAGTGTGGCGTACTGGAAGCAATCGTCGAAGTCCCACTATCGTGGAAAGAGGGTGGACTCCCCTTCGGAGGCCCAGGAGGTATGAAGGGCTAGGTAGCTCTTATAGGCAGGCATTTAGTGAATGAGGCCCGCCATGAACTTGGCGAGGCCCATGAAAGGGTGAGGGGGCAGGGACGGTTTGTAGAGGTAGTAGTGTGGGGGAGGGCAGGCCTCTCCCCAGTCGTTGATGAGGATCAGGTGAGCCCGTCTCCTAAGGCCAGTATAGGCGGCGCGCATGGCAGGGAGCGGTGGAAGGGGAGGACAAGAAGTGTGTGATCTGAACGTGGCAAGGGGGCAAAGGACAAAGATCCCGGAATGTGGAGTATGGGGTAGGCCATAAAATCCATTGGGAGGTGGGAGCAGAACGGGGGAGAGGGAGGGGCAGTTTTACAATAGAGAGGATTAACATTGGGTTGGAGGCGACGTGAGAGGTGTGGCCAAGAGTCTGGGGCCCGAGACTGCAGGAGGGAGGGAAAGTCCAGGGGGAGCCGTTGTGCGGCAGGGTTAATAGTCGGTCAGTCACATACCAGCCTGAGAGCTGAATGCCTACGGCGCTGAGTGCACAGGAGGCCGATTGGAGGGAGGCAGCTCTCAAGAGAGACGACAGCGAGTCTGGTGGAGGGAAAGCAGTTGGTAACACACATCTGGATCTGGTGCTAGATGAGGTCCATGTACCTAGCATTCAGCGGGAGGGTATGAAGAGGTCAGCCCCAAAGGGGAGGATGGGGAGGGGGAGGGAGATGGCAAGGCGGGGGCAAAGGTGTGCGGAGAGGCCAGCCCGCGGTGGGGAAATCCTGCATACAGTGGAGAAGGCACCCTGAGCGAGGGCGAGTCATTGGGAGAAGTGAGTTGATGTAGAGAGGGATGGGGTGAGCCAGTAACCCAGCCACCTGAGTGAGATGGCAGGTTGGAAGAACTGCCCGTCCATGTGTATGGGGATAATGCAAGGGGTTCCACACTGGTACTTTGTGTGCTAGTGAATAAGCTCCGTCTTGGCGCCTGAGAAGGGTACATTGCGCGCTACTCCGCGACACTTGAGCCTGGAAAAGGTTGCTTGAAGCAGCTGAACGTTGTGGCAATAGGAAGAAGATAATACAATCAATGCAAAGTCTTCAACATCTGAAAGTATAAGACCCCTGGGAAGGGAAAAATGAAGAGAAGAAACCTAAATTACAAAAAGCAAAAGAGATACAGGAGACCCCTGAGGGGTGCAGATAGAAACGGAAGAAAAATTTCCAAGGGAGCCCTGGAAGAGAAGACGACAGCTACTGCCAGTGAGGCAGGACCAGACCTAGGGGATAAGGTAGTGGTTGACACCTTTTTTCCTTAGTACAGATGAGAGAAAGTCAGGGTCCACATTGTCAAAACCCCCTTTGATGTCAAGGAAGAGGGTGGAGACGCGTAGAGCTGTACGGTTAAGGGTGGGAACTGTATGCGCTAGGTTGGTAAGGGCGTCAAAGGAGGAAAGGCCTGCAAGGGAGCCATATTGGTTAGGAGTGAGGTGGCCACAGGCCATTATACGAGGGCGAGGCGGGTTGCCACAATTTTCTCCCTTACCTTGGAGATTGTCAGTAGAACAATGATGACGCAAAAGGAGGCCGGAGTGTTGTAGGGCGGCTTTCCTAGCTTCTCCAGGTCAACTCTGTTGGCCTTTTTAAGGGAGTGAGGGTGGAATCCATGGAGGAGTAGAGGGGAGAGGAGGGTGACTAATAAGGAAGGGGTGGTGCTGTGGATCAAATTCCATACCCCATAGGGGACGGTATCAGGCCCCGGCGCAGAGGATGATGAGCAGGCACTGAGGGCGGCAGTGATCCCGTTAGAGGACAGCTCAGGAGCATTAGAGTAGGGGGGAAGGTTGGAGTGGGCGTGCGGGGAGGGACGAGGTTGAAAGCAATGGTTACGTAGAGCACAGTTGATACACTCCGGAGTGTAGGACCCTAGGAGGGTAGGGAAGCGGCTTGTGGGAGAACCTAGGGCAAGTCGCTTGGTGGCCCAGAGGGAGGAAGGAGTGGCATTCAATAGGAGGGAAGTCAAGAAGGTCCTTTTGGCTCTTTTTATCGCTTTGAAGTACCCAAGGAGGGCAAGCCTGGCATCAGAGATGTCACTGGTAGAACGGGTAGAGCGGGCTTTGTTAGCAGCGCAGTGGTGTTCTTTCCTAAGTGTATAGAGTAGGGATGACAACCAGCGTTTTGCCCTCGGCGACTGACATGAGAGGGGTGTGTGGGTACGGAGTAATGACAGAATGCGACCAAAGTTTGTGTCGAATCATGAGGAGAGAGAAGCAGAGGTGGGAAGGCGGAGGGCATCATGGACTGTGAGCTCCTCAAGCAGGGGCAAGAGGTTAGCCCTGTCAGTCCGAGCCCAGTTGGACCGGGGCGGTGGTTGTAAGTCCTTAAGATCCCTAAAGGAGAGCAAATTGGAAATATGATCTAAGCCAGACAAAGGGAGAGGGGTGCTCTATGAGGAGAAATATGAAAATAAACTCTGAGAAGCAAATGAAAGAAATAAAACACAGGGACTGCCACCAACGCCATGAGTGAAGCGGGTGAACACCCCAAGGTTTTCAAGATCTGGTAGCCAAACTCAGCTGCTATGGAGAAGTAAGGAAAGGAAACTGCGAACTCAGTAGGAGAGTGGGCCCGTAATGGGTTACAAGAGGGGTGGTGAATGTTAAAATCGCCTAGGGAGAGAATAGGAAACCCATCTAGGGAAAACAATAAAAGAGGGGAAATAGTAGGTGAGGAGGAGGCCCTGCCGGCGAGTAAATATGAGTTCAGTACCCGGAGGCATGAAAACGAAAAACTAAACAGTTCGTCCATCTGGAAAAAATCAAGGCCCATAGTGTGTGATATCCCTAAGAAAACGGAAAGTATGAAACTCATTGAAAGTAGGGTGGAAGCGACATAACAGACCACATAAGGGTTTTTAGGGGAGGAGCAGGAAGGTGAGAAGGACTTGAAACGCGAAAAACTGTGGACACGACCTCGAAACACAGGGGTGTCCTTGGTACAGACCAGGGAAACAGGAAAGGCAAGTTCAACTAAGGAATAAAAAAAGGAAGAAAACAAATCCCAGCTCCCCAGGCAGTTGTGTTGAGTAAGGGAGAGAAAGGGCGAGGCCCTAGGGTTCTCATGCATGGGAGAGATAGTTGTGTAATCCATTACTAGGCAGAGCCTATAGGATTACGGAGGGAGGTGAGGGGCTGGGCACCACCTGGGTGGGCGGGGTACCATGCCGTGAGGAAGACCTGGACATTCCAGGTGCGGACTGGGCAGGCCTCATGGGCCTGGGGGTGGTTAGGTCAACGGCAGGACCTAAAGGACCTGGTTGAGAGGTAGAGGGGCGGGAGGCAGTCGTAGAGCCAGGGGGAAGATCTGGGAATACGTCCATCTCGTCATTAACCGGGGTGGGTTGGGTAGGAGCCGAAGAAGAGGGGAGGAGCTGGTCTAGTTGGGCAATCCCGATTGAGGGTGGAGTGATCCCCGTCGCAGTTCAGGCAGCGGTGGGGGGAGGTCGAGCAACAGCCAAGCACGGCTTTGGTCTTGCCCTGCTTGGGGCATGATGGATTGGAGCATCTATGGTCGGCTCTCATGTGGCGGAGAGAGCAGAAGTGGCAGACTGGGTGGGGTGTTTGGAATCGTGGGGCAACATGACCTAAGGCCCAGCAGTTGTGGCATTGTGTGTAGGGAGAGGAGGAGAATGACCTTTCAGACCGCCTGTTGACTGTGAGAAGGGGGACATGTGGTAGGAGGGAGGAGGCATACTCAGGAGAGGTAGTTATGACTTACGAGGAAGACTGTTTAAGCTGTGAGGGCGGGTCCGTATTGAGGAACCTAGCAGACAGGATAGGAACACCGGTGGAGTTGAGGATTGAAGTGGAGAGGTGTCAGAATAGGTCATCTTGATTCATGGGGAGCATGCGGAGGGATCTGAGTGATTCGCAATCTGAACGGCAGTAGGGGCCGGGCAAAAGGGGAGTCAAGGGTTGTCGCCGACATGGAAGGACTGGTTGAGGCGCCCAGTGAGGGCCTAAAAGTATGTGGTGTAAGTGAGGGTAGGAACTTGGCCATTCAGGGCATTTAGGGAAACAGAGACCCGGTCATTGACCAAGGCCTGGAAATCACGGGGAAGGGCGGAGTTGGCATCGTGGAGATCTGTGGCTGCCAGGCCGGGAAAAAGCCAGTGATGACAGATGCATAAGGGTAGAGGGCAGGTTATGAGAGGGGGGCGAAGAAACGGCGAGCTATAAGGCTGAGTTGGGGTGAAGGAGGTGGTGGCTGTGCTTGTAGGGAGGGGGAGCTAGAACTGGAGGAGGCCATGGTAGCTTGGTTGGCAACAGCATCCGCAACTTTGGCTGCAGGGGGAGGACTAGTTGCAGACTTTCTCCTATTCCTTCTGCCTACCACGATTTAGCCATAGGAGGGGGCAGAGGTATCGCAGTCGCGGAACTAATCACCCGAGAAACCAGGAATTACCTGGGGGGTGCTCTTAGGGGTAGGGGCTGGAGGTCGGTGAGGAAGTGCAGAAGGGGGCGTCGGGCGCCTCTGGGTCATGCCAGGACGGGGAGGGATGGTAGGAGGAGTGTTGGTGGCGGCTGGTGGAGGTGCAAGAGTGCCACAGGGGGCCAGGTCACGAAGCACAAACCAGATTGAGTCCTGGCTCCGGGCTGCGGGTGAGCAGTTTGAGGGGAGTTGGGTAAACCGGCACTGAGAAGTGCGACTGCTACGGAGTGGGAGTATAGCTGGGTGCCAAGAGCCAAGATTGCGCACAGGGCGCCACACAGGAGCGGGATCAAGGTGATCTCACAAGTGGAGAGGTCATTGAGGCCAGAAGGAGAGATAGTGGGGATCTGAGCGTAGGAGAAGTGGATGACTTCCTTGGTTTCGTCAAGGATGGAGGAGAGGAACCTAAGATGGTGGGGGATGCCCACTATGGAGGCAGTGGCTGAGGGTGGTGCAGGGGCAGAGGCGAAGAGAGTTGGAGGAAGGGGACCGGCTTGCGCCATTACCCGGCTTAGGGTACACAAGGACCTGAGCAAGGAGAGGTGTGGGTGGGATCGTGGGAACTGAGTACACTTTTGACGTATTGGTGCAAAATGTAGGTGTAGGAAAATAAGAGAAGTGTAGCGTACCCTAACTACAGGCTACCTACAGGTCCTAATATTGGTAATCTTCCTCAACCCTAACCCTTGTGACTCATCTCTATTAGTCACACTCTTGGCATGACTCATATTGAGTCATAGTATGAAATCTATCAGCTGACTGCTATAAGTCAATGCGCAGTGTACCAAACCAATCAAAACTCATAAAACAAGTCTTGTGTCCTAAAGTGGTCACATGTGCGAAACCCATGACTTATAATATGAGTTATGTGCCAAAATCATAACATCATATCACTCACAAGTGTGGGTCATATGCACGATCAACCAATCACCATAAAACAATGATTCCACTAGTGTACATCTTGTCAGACCCCACGACTACCACTAAGTCATAGGGTGATATCTTTCAGCCTTATGACTCATAACCATCAATCTGGTGAAATACTGCCTTGCTTAGTCAGCAATTGTGACATAAGCTCTTCGCTCCAATTAGCCCGAGTTCCCACAGGCTTAACTTCCAAACCTGATGCGGCTTTCCCCAAACTTGGGCAATTCAATTTTCAACTTCCGTACTTGCTGTTCTGAGTACTGCCAATTTTTAACGTCTTGTTCCATGATTACGTTAGCCATTCTGATGGTTAGCTCTTGGTTGGCAATCATCCTCTGGTTGGTCTGCATATCGTGTCTTTGGTTCCGAATAGTAGCATTGACGTTGCCAAGTTGGTTTAGTAACCCATCAATTTCTCGTTCCAGGCATCCCACATCTGGACCAATATCCGTTGCAATATTTTCGCCCCCCCCTTACATTGACTGTGTCCTCACAGTGCCCTTCTTCGTCCATATGTGTGCATTGCTATCATTCAGGGGTGCCTCATCCCTGGTCCATCTTAGTTAGTTCCCTGGATCGATTTTTTCGTGTCCTTGTACATGGTAGTTGTCCTTGAACCAGTGGAACTACAACATAGCTTTTTGAGGTTGTTGTGATTGCCTATATATGGTTGTTTAGAAAACCAATTATACCTTTTCTTGGAAGGTAAATGAACATGAAAGTCGTTGTCATAGCCAGCAGTCCATGAAAGAGCCTAATCCTGTTCCTGTTTTTGACTATCCTCCTGCGTTGCATATGGGGTGATGGTTGGTGTGAAAGCTCTTGAGCTATCGCCGGTACCGTCGGCGGGTCACAAGGTCATTTGTTGCTATATTGTTCCTCAAATGTTTCAATCTTGACTGAAACTGTGTTCCGGTTGTCCTGGTTACTGCTGATGAAAACGTTCAATGGCTTTGCTGGCATTGTTGATATTTTCCATAGGGTACCACATTCCATCTTGTTTTGGTGTTTCGTAGGTCCACCTGGCTTTATATTGTAGGCGTATTCGAGATATGCATGAAGCGATGATTTCTTCAAGTTCGTACACACACTCTCCTTTGAGTTTGGTAGGACATAGATGTAATTATGTTTGTAAGGCGAATTGATTTTTCTGATAGGGTTCAAGGAGTGAGATGCCGAACGTTATGTGGACCTTACTCTATTAGGGCAAGGCCACTTTATAGGCACTTGTACCTACCATTGAGAGGAACTTGAGTGTTCTGAATTTCTTGTAATCAAGGTTCTTGCATGGTCTTGTGGTCCTGATATTCCAAGGCAGTAAGTAAACCATATAGCCTGACCTATGATTCGGATCGGGTTATCTGGCATGATTATAATTTTCCATCAGTCTCAACTGCCCACAGAGCATATCCTGTCATAGGATATTCTGCAGCTAACCCATATCTTCCCAATCGGTCCTTTCTTCTGGTATCATGTGCCCAATTGCGTCATGCTCCCTGTGGTGACGATAATTCACATCGAAATGTATGGTCTTGCGTGTTTATTGTCTAGTGTAGCTTTATGCTAATTCTGCTAAAGGTCGTAGGTTGGCCATGTCATCGTGCTGATAGATGATATAGGCTAATAGGTATTGTTGCAGTATCTCATTTCTTATCTAGATTTGTATATCGGCCTGAGGATTGAAGGCTGTACTAAACCTCCTTTCTATCCCAAATCATTTAATCTTTTCCCTCCATAGTTTTAAAGTAAACAAGGTTGCTCGATCTGTTTTAATATCCTGTGGCAGTCCATATATGTGAATTATTGACCTCTGGAATAGTGGCACAAAGTCTTTAGTATTCATGTCCTTGTTGCATGATATGTAATGCCACATTTTGGTTAATAGGTCGATTACCACCTGTATGGCGTCATAGATGACTGATATCGGAGGCTCGGTGTTAAACCCTATTTTTATGGATTTCCATGGTTGGTGCGGTGTTTCGTTTGGCTGCTGTAGTCCATATGGTGGATACCTGATTGATTTTGTCCAAATGGCAGATATCCTAGTTTTTGACATATCGTTTGATATTGTAACGCATCTTTGCTCAGTAATATTGTCTAACTAGAATGGCAGTAGTTTTGCTTGTTTCCGCAGGGCCAGCTGTTGGTGGATTATGGTTTTGTTATATTATTGTTGTCCTTATCACTTCCTCTGCTGGGACCCAAACCTTCGCGTCATACCGAGGTATCCATCCTTCCATTGGCATGCGCCAAGTGCCACTCCTTTCATCTCCTTTTCTCCACTTGCCAGGGCATTATGGATTGCCCTTCCCTGTATATCAGTTTTGATTACTTCCCAGATTCCTTTGTCCTCTTCTGTAAACTTCACTACTTCCAAAGCTTCAAAGTGTTATTCCATTGGTAGCACAATTCGGTGTGTCTGTAGAATCCATTAGTCCTATTGCATTGTGATATCTTCTACTCTTGTCCTTAGGGCATGTGGCTTTCCTCCTTTTGTCGCAGGTCGGAATTGTATCTTGAGATCATATTTGCTTAGTATTTCGCTCTAATGAATTTATCGGTCATTTAGTCCTTTTGTTATGGTAAAAGATACCAATCTTCTGGTCGGTAGGTATCAATACCCGATGTTGACACCTTTTGCATATCCTGACAATTCTTTTACAGCTTGCACGAATGGTAAGAGCTTTTTCTAGTGTATCTCATAGTTGAATTCCGTGGATAAAATCCCTTTTGAGCTGCATGCATCTGGTTGCCATTTTGCAGCCTCCCCTCTTTCTGAATATATTGTAGAGTATATATATTTTGAGGCATCAGTTTGTATCATGATATCCTTATCCATTTGATAATGGACCAGGAGTGGTGAAGAGGTTTGGTGTTGGCATAGTTGATCGAATGCCTGTTGTTCTCTGTCCGTCCAGTTCCTTTTGAACTCTTTCTTGGTCAGCTCATATACAGGTTTGGCTAGAGTACTGAACCCTTCTATATATCATTGGTATAAGTTGACGAATCCCATAAAGCATTGTATGCCTTTCTTGGTTTTCATTGGTTTACATTACCATATTGCTGCAGTCTTGATGGGATCTACACCAACTCTGGCAACCTCGATGATGAATCCCTGAAATTCTATTCCTTCTTTGTGAAACTCACTCTTAGATTGTTTAAGTTTGAGTCCTTACTTCGCAAGGATTCAATGATATATCTGACAGGCATTCGGTGTTGTTCAAAGTTTTGCGTGTATATCGGAATATCGTCTCGGTAGATGATATAACTGATATCCATGAAGTGTCTCAGGATTCTGTCGACCCCTCCCTGTAAGGCTGATGGAGCGTTCCTAAGTCTATAGGTCATGACAGTATATTCATATATACCTTAATTTGTCGTATTTGGTGTTTTCCATATATCCACTTCGTTCATGCTGATGTTATAATAAGCATTTCGGATATAGAGTTTGGCAAATATTATGACTCTCCTTAGGCTATCCATGGTCTCTCCTATCAGTGGTGGCCGGTAACGACCCCTTTAGGTGACTTCCTTAAGTCTTCTGTAATCTACACTTAGTCCTTGTTTGCCATCTTTGGTTTTTAACCAACAGGATGGGTGATCATCTGTTTGCCCAAGAATCTTGAATCAAGTCTGGGTTTTTGTTTACACGTGAGTATTCCCGTAGTTTTTACAGCTCTCTGTGACCCAATGGGTACAACTTTCTTGCTGGTACCGTTTCCCCTTTATTAAGGTTGATCTCTAAATCAACCTTGGCCTGGTCCAGTGGTAGCCACATTCATTATTCTTCCTTGAACACGTCCAGGTACAGGTGATTTTCCCTAGGAACAATATTCTGTGTCTTCTCCTTTTATTATCCTCCATTTGCCTTGATGGCAAATTCAGTGCTAATCATGATTGCATTGATCCATTAAGGCTTGTTTGCGTCATAATTCCCTTTGTGGATCCCTGTAACTTTGGCTCTTCCATAGAACTTGCCGAAGAGGGTGGCAGATATCTAGTTGATATTGGTTCTTTGGCGATATGATTTGTCTGTACTTCCAAAATAGCCTGGCCTCGGATGGTGGCTGCCAATTGCTCCACTTTTTCGCATTTTCCTATAACAATCTTTACACATATTAAATTAGCGATACTGCTTTCTGGGTTGAGTGTATAATTGCCTTTCGTCAGGTTAACTAGCACTACGCGTGATTTCAGTGATATTGTACGCGTTGATGAATCACGCATTGACCGTTATAATATGTTTACCTGCCGTAGCACAGTGTGGAGCAATCCTCCCATAGGTGCCTCCATGTAGTTGGATGGCTATTCCGGTACTAACAAGGTTTTAGTCTTTTTAAGGTATCATGACTTTTTCGCTTACATACAGGTCCTGTACTGCTGCCCTTGCTGATGGCTTGGTAGGAATTCTGGTTGTTTCGTTCAATCTTTATATTTCCATGTTCAGGATATTCTTGGCCTGGATCCAGGAGAATTGCATAGGAAAATTCTCTTCGTGTGGTTCTGTTTTGGGGACTAAGTCCAGCGGTGGCTAGCTTTCTAGGCATAGAGTTGTACACCGTCGCTATCGGAAGTAATCATATTGCACTCCCAGTCCATCTTGGCGTTGTGTCTTCATAATGATGGCAACCCTAAAACCGTCTCATTTTGGGGCAAATGTCTGATTTGGATGGTTACCACTTCCCTATAGCTGCCAATATTCGTAAGTACTTCAGCTATATAGGAAATAGGTCACAGAGGTCTGGGCTCCCAACCACAAGCTCGATTTGCCTTATTTGTTCTGCTTTCTTTACTGGAATAACATCTGTCCTTGGCAGAATTCCTTATCAATAAAGTATTCTGTCACGCCTAAGTCTATCATGCCATTAATCATGACTGTCTTGTCCTTGCCCTGTAATTGCATTTTGACCATGGCCAGGTCTTTTTCTTGTTCAAAGCTTTCCGTGTTTGGAGGTGTCATGTAAATGTTGACGATTTTGATGGTGTTGCTTGTCTTGTGCCACACCCTATCTCTTCCTATGGACTCTCTTAGTTTCCCTATTTGTCTTTCCTGCTCTGGTCTCTATTTCTTGCAGATTGGTTAGTGGTTTCCAGCGGTTTTTATTCATCAGGATTTTGAACTGCCTGATATAGTCCTTCTCACATCTTGCATTTCGACAGTCACTGAATTTGTACTCTGGTCTGGCGCATCCCAGGCATAGGTTGTTCTCCATTCATGTTGTACATTCCGCTCCTGAGATGTACAGTAATAGGGGTCTTTTGGTCGCATTCAGCTCCATTGGGCTTTAGCATTTTTAGGTATTGTTGCCTCATCACCAGGTTCCAATATGATTTATGGGCTTTTACTGTTGTTGGATAAAGGTGCTGTGGTACCTATGAAGGTGTTTGTTCATATTCATCCTGTTGTCTTTCTGATTTGCCCATGCAACAAGAGCATCGATATTTGTAGCCACCATGTTGTCTACTACCCATGTGTCTTCTAGCATTCGATTAATTCCTCTAAGTAACTGTCCTATCCAAGTTCAATCCTCCTTATAGGCCTCCGTGGCTGTCAGGCAAAAGTCATTCCTGTATTTAGTATCTAGTTCCTTGCCTTGCCTTAGGCTGCGGAGTGTTGTCCTATCTGCATTTTCTGCATCCACATCACCAATTTGCTCTTTGAGGTGTGTACTGAATTCCTCATAATTAGTCCATCTCTCTATTTTGCGTCCTTCAGCAAATGGAGTTATCCAGCTTGCTGCTGCATCTCTTAGTAGGCATTTAACAAAGGCAAAGAATTCAATATGTAGAGTTTCTCGTCTGGCTACAAAGTATAATTGGCAATATAATAAAAAGATGCGTAGTTTGGACGTTATTTCATAGAGGGTGTGGAGTTTCACAGCCTTGATATAGTTAATGGTTATTTCGCGCTGAATGTTGATCAGGTTCAGGATTGCTTCAAACTGTGCAGTTGTGAATCCTGCTATTTAAATCTCTGCTACCAAATCTCTCCTTAGTTAGTCCTGAAGGAGACATTCTCTCCGGTCTTTGTGTTTTGGGTTCTAGGGATGCGGCTGTTGTGGCAGCTTCAGATGTGACGTGGCGTGTAGTACCTTATGACTGAGATCGCGATAGGTTTGTGTTGCTTGCTTCTTGGAGTTCCGGACCAAGTATTCAAGTATCGATTCCTCCCACAGCAAGGTTGATGTCATTGTTTGTAAAGGCGCCTGAATTGTAGTTAGGCTTGGCTTAGGTGATGTAACAAAATATTACGGTCCTATTCTGGTAGCTGGCTTGCAACTCGGAACTACTGTTAGGTAGGTTGGATGAATATGACCGAGGCATCATTATAGTCCAGTATGGGGCATGGCGGTAATCTTAGCCACCAAGTAAGAAGTACTATTGCAACTAGTAGAACTAGCCAAAGATCAACTATCCTTCTTGGGCCTATTCTTACTTTGTATTGATAGCTGAGGCCTATTGTTCCTATCGCACAATGCCAATAGAGGAGTGCAGAGATCAATGGGCCTAGTAATTGTATAGAAAACAACCTAGATGGTTGCCTGAAGGGTACTAACTACAGGCCGCCTAGAGGTCCTTATAAAGGCACACTTACCTCAACCCTAACCCTGGTGACCCATATCTATAAGTCCGACTCTTGGCATTACACATATTGAGTCTTACTATGAAATCCATCTACCAACTCCTATGAGTCAACTCTGCAGCTTACCCAACCAATCAAAACTCATAAAACTAGTAATGTGTCCTTAAGTGGTCACATGTGCGAAACCCGGTACTCATATTATATCCTATGTGCGAAAATCATTATATCATATGACTCACAAGTTTCAGTCATGCGCATGATCAACCAATCACTATATAACTATGATTGCACTACTTTGCATCTTGTGAGACCCCTTACCTCTTTATGACTCATAGAGGCAAATTTAACAGCCTTATGACTCATAACTATTAGTCCGGTGAAATCCATCCTTGCCTTGACACCAATCGTGACAACAGGATTATACAAAGTCTTTTGTCCAATTTGTAATTCCATTCCAATAAGAGTCTCTAATAATCATTTCATGAATCTTTTCGTAACCGAAATGTAGTACAATCTTAGATTCGTGACAGCTTGGTGCAATATGTCTCTCCAGTTGTTTATTTTAAGAATCATATAGGTTTTCTATATAGAAGGGCATTCAATATGGTAGCGTCCTTTGTTTCGGCATTTCCTTGCCATAACGCGGTAAACTTGTGAGTTCTATTTTTCGGCCCAGGCAATCTAGATGCTCGTTTGCCTTTTCACTTACCTGTTCCATGTATTTTTAATCAAAATTCAAGAACTTATACATTTCTTTTATAATATTTGACATTGGAGATCGTCCCATAATGCCACTAGTTTGTAGGTTAATATCGGTAGTATTCAAATATTTCTTCTTTGCGTCAGAAAATAGGAAACATAATTGTGGTAGGTTTTCTTCCAACCATATATCTGAACTGCCAAACCCTTGGGTTGCTTGTTCAGGATGATCTAACTCTATGACTTCATGAAGTTTTCGCTTATCAACCTTTTCTACAATCATCTGAGTAATGCGGTCTCCCATGTTTAACTCAAAAGGATTCTCAGTAGTCTTAACTAAAAGGATCTTAACCTCTCCTATATACTCCGCATCCACTACACCAGCTCTTATACAAATACCATTCTTGACTGACAAGTACTATGTGCTACAATGGGCGCATATATTCCAAATGGTAATCCGATAGCGAATCCTCTCTGTAAGCACTTGCCCATTCGCAAGAAGTATCATGTTTTCGGTACTATATTGGTCTTGACCGGCGGCTAGCTTGTATCCTTGAGTCTGCATGCTTGCTTGCAGTTCGAGTCTTTTAATCCTTATCGTATTGTTCCTTTCCTCTTGAGGCCTCTGCTGTCCAAGGTGTGCAGAGTCTCCTTTAACCCAAATAACTGAGACAACTAAGTTTCCGTTATTCTGAGGTTTTCAAAGTGATGAGACTGAAGTATAGCCTGCTTGGCATGCTCAGGTGCCTCCACAGGGTGGTACTCTTGCCTCCTGCTTTAAGAATTCGGTGCCCCCTCTGGTTCCGGATCGGTAAATGATTTTAAAGTTAAAATCACGGAACTTCAGGACCCAACCGTTTTATATCTCCAACCAGGCCTTAGTGGTAAGGAAATATTGTCAGTTTTGATGATCAGTATATATTGTCAATGGGACATCAGTCCTAGCAAGGTAGTGTCGCCATTCTCCTAACGCAACCAATATCGTCCTCAATTCCTATTCATAGATGTCACAATTGCGTTTCGCAGGTGTCAACTTTCGTGAATTTCCTGCGACAGGATGTAGTTTTTTGTGAAAATATTGAGAAATAACATATCCAAGGGCATAATCGCTGGGATCCGTTTCCTCTATTGTTTCCCTTTACTGATGGAAATGATATAAGATTTGAGCCTTGATGAATCCACGTTTGAGCTCCTCATATGCTTGCAGTTGCCTTTCTCCCTAAGAAAAACCCTCAGGGTTTCCCTTAAGTAAAGCAGTAATTGGCGCGCATTCTGTGTTGAAATACTTCTTGAACTGCTATTAGAAGTTGTGGGGGCTCTTAAATATTGTTATTTATTTTACCATGGTAGGTGGTTTCCAAGCCTTGGTCGATTCTACGTTTCAGTCACTCCTAGAAACCCCATTAGTACCCACCATATACCCACGGAATTCCACACATGTGACATTGAAGGTGCCTTTTGTAAGTGAGATGGCCATTCGGTATTATCTCTGTCTTTCTAAAACCTTTCTAACAAATATGACCCCATCTTGCTCATATTTAGAGTATATAAGTATATCATCAATGTATACTACCAGTCCTTTATTAAGGAAGTCTTGCAAGATCATAGTCATTATTGATTAGAACATAGCTGGTACATTCACCCGGCCAAACGGCATGACATTATATTCATATAAGCTGTATCGTGTACTAAAAGCTGATTTCCATTCAGTGCCCTTCCCTATACGGATCTTGTGGTATCTGTTCTTCAGATCCAGCTTCGTCAAAATAGTGGCTTCTATCCACACGGTCGCATAGTTCTATTATAAGGCAAAGGGGAATTTTGTTGTCGATAGTGGCTTTGTTTAGTCCTCGGTAGTCAAGTTACCACCTGAGAAGCCTAATTGGTTTTGGTAGAAGATTTTTTTGTGTGCCAGTCTGTGATTTGCTTTTAGAAACTTTGCCTCGTTTTATTTTATCATCTACAAATTTTAGCAGTACTTTTACCTACTTTTCTTTCAGAGGTTAAATTGGTCCCCAAGGTGGTAAGGAATCAGGTTTTAGGTCAATAGCGTGATCAAAGATCTGTAGAAGCCGTAGTTTTGCCGCTGTTGACGGGCGGATAAAGTCCTTGTAATTAGCGTATTGTTTGAGAAGTGTATCCACGATTATTTCTTTCTCATCATCTACTCTTGCAAATCTTCCAATAATCACGGCCTCTAAACCTTTCACAACCAGCTCATCCCACTGGATTGCAATTCCTACTTCCTCCTGCAAGAGGTGATTGTGATATCCAGGATCTTCAAACCTACAGCTTTCAGGGTCTTGAATTTCTGTTATAGGATGTTCAGCATTCCACCACTCAAATCGAATTATTATTCATTAATATCCTGTTGTTGCGATCTTGCACACAATCTTTAATTAGTGTTTGTTTTACCCAATTGCCAGGTAAAGGGCAAGAGAGAAATCCCTTACTGTAGAAACTTCGTCTCCTGTAAAGCTCAAAAAGGGTAATGGATCCTCCTATGACTTGTAAGAATTATTTAATTCTTTGATTAACTTTTGTTGTATAACAAGAAATTGGCTCCTGAGTCTAATAAGATCCTTATGCAATATCATCTCATGGACAGATAGATATGTGCATTTCCTGAGGTACATTGGTAGCGTTTTGTTTCTTCTTCTTTGAGCTTTTGTTGCTTATATAATGTTTTTATATTTGTTTGGCCTTGCTTACCAGACATTATCTTTGTTAAGCTTGGCTGTTCACGACAACTCCAGCATTGATTTAAACATATAGGTCATTTCAGAAAAACTAAACAAAGGAGGCATTATTGTGATTTGATCGGCCCATTATGAGTCGTCTTTATCCACTTCAGAGGGGCTCCCAAAAATTAAAACCCACGTCAATAGGTGAGAGACCAGAAAAACACCCTAGAATGCTAGGAAAATGGTATTATTACTTCTCTAACCTTCCATAGGATAATTCCTTAAACGAGTAATAATTTAGGAAAAAAAGCCAAATTTCCTAAAAAGAGTAGAAAATTCCGAAATTAATAACCCTTTCCTAATTGGAATATCTTATCCAAATGGGGATATAAATGGGAACTATGCAGTTGCCAATTATCGCTATAAGAGTTGTCGTAGAACTCTTGCTGTGGGGTTGACGTACTAGGCATTT
Organism: Tuber calosporum; assembly: GCA_003316355.1. NCBI lineage: Eukaryota > Fungi > Ascomycota > Pezizomycetes > Pezizales > Tuberaceae > Tuber > Tuber calosporum. The sequence continues at coordinate 110,797 of QFET01004307.1, forward strand.
TTGACTATTACTATAATTAGCATTGTGTTTAGTTACTATAGTGATCTGATTGGCGGTTGTTGCGACCTTGTTATCACTTAGACAACATGGCCAGAAAACCAAGTACATATCATGAGGTTTAATGAAGACTTTACACAAGTTCAGCTATGGTCTAGTTGTAAGAATAGCCTGGCCGGTTCATTTCTTCCACTGGGTCATGCATTCAATCCATCCTTCTGCTGGATTAAACAACACTAATTTATACCTCAGGCAACAAGGGTTAGAGTGTTCCAAGGGGTAACACCAGCTACTGTCCAGCACTTCCTGAATGTTTAAAAATGGGAATTGCATTTAATTGCATAAAAAGAAGATCCTTTTTCTGAAGTTGCAAAAAGCAGGAACCTGAAATTAGAATGAATCTGAGGGGAAAAAAAAAGTAACAGAGATCTCCCTCATGGAGGAGGTCTCATCCTTTGGTCCTCGGAATCCAATCAGTTGCAGCACACTACATGGCATTTTTTAAAGTCTGCGGAATAGTGTGGCATAAGTTACAAAGTGAAGCGGTAACTACATGCTTCGCAGTAGGGTTAAGGTAGAGGGCAATGAAGTGGTTGTGCTATGGGTGGCAATCCTCTCCAACAAAAATCATCAACCATAACACACAGCACCAACTTGTGATGTTACATCAAGGGAACTTCTCTGGTAAGTGAGAGATACTGAATCTAGAATTAAATTACTTAAACTAATAATACAATTATGAGGAAGGGAAATAACACCACGAGACTAGCAGCTGTGGTTACATTACGCAAACTTGGTCTAGAGTTCCAACAAATGCGATTATGAACCCTAATACCAATATCAACAGCAACTGACATATACCATCATCAATTAAAAAATGCAACCCTACACCGAATTGCTCAGCTGCCTGGGTAAGCTAGTGCTCATCAGGCTATTGGCAGCTAGGAACTTGGTGTTTGGGTGGCTTTAGGCCTGGAAAGAATTTTGGAAACAGAGGGAAACGAAGGAGGGGGGTAGTGCAAGGCGATGGGTCAGGAATGGGAAAGAATGAGGTGGATGCTGTAGCAGGTTTGAGGGGGTGTGAGGTGGACATAAGAGAGGAGGTCTTGTCTACAGCTCAGGAAGGGGAGTTGGAAGTTGCTATAGGGGCAGAAGGGAATCTGGTTATGGGTATATGGCCAGATGTGAAAGAAGAGGTGGTGTAATTGGTTCCTAAATAGGGTGAAGAAGTGGGAGGAAGGAGCCAAATACCAGTATTGAAGTTAATATCATCTAGTTGTCACATTAAAGAACACCGTCCTGGCCGACCAAAAGCATTGAGTGAATCTGATATTGATCATTTAATTGCAACTGTCAAGCGTGATTTCAGTACTCGGGGAATGACACTAACTGATCTTCAATCCGAGTCAGGACTTTCTGGAGTAAGCAATTCAACTATTTAGAAGGCTCTATGATCACGCGGTATTAAGCCATATCGAGAGGAGTTGAAGTTTATTTTGAAGTCAGAAAATAAACATAAGAGACTTAGCTACTACAATAGCTGTAGGAACTGGGGTTTGATTAATTGGGGAAATTTGGGATTTACAGATGAAATGTCAATTAAGGTGGGCAGAATGTAAGGTCTAAATCTCGTATGGAGGATAAGACTGAACCAAGGCATGATGAATGTGTTAGATGTATAATGAGAGAAGGAGATTCTGTTATGTGTTGGGGTATGGTGGGGTTTGGGTGGAAAGGGCCTTTCTATGTATGGGATCCAGAAACTATGTTAGAAAAGGAAGAGGCAGTCTCAATTCTAACATTAGTAGAGGCTGCCCCGCAACCAGAGGAAAATAGTCTAAATGAAGAATGGAGAGCAAAGCCTGAGTGGGATGAGCTTCGAAAGGCAGCACAAGCTCCCTTTCGGATTCAAAGTTTTTTACTGTAAAGCATTATGATGTATTAAAATGATGCCTTCCTGAAAGCCACAGAGGCAAAAAATTTCAATTCGAAAAGTTCAAACATGGTGAAGGAAAAGAGATTGATTCTTCGCGCTATGTGAAGTGTGTGGCTCGGACACTGCTTTGGCCAGAGTGCCCAATGCAAATTATCCGTAATACCAACTCTGTACATATGGAGGATAATGCTCCATCTCATAACTCTTTCTTATACTAATACATAGAAGGTCAAAGAAGGGATTCACAAGGTAGAGTGGCCTCCAAATTCTACGGCTTTGAACCCTATAGAGTACATTGGGAGTCTTATGAAGAGTCGGATTTAGACTCGGCGAGGAAAAGAATGTATTACAACCATAAAGGGTATAAATATGGTACCAAATGCTGAATGGGAAAAATTACTATCAATGAGATTAATAGAGATTTTGATAAGTTACCTGGGATCATTAGGAAATCTATTAATGCTAATGGGGAATAACAATTACGCTTGACCTTATTTTTCTTCTAATACCTGTACTGGCTTCGCTATTTGTTTATAAAAAATCTCTACCTGATAGATCTATAACTCCCATCACGCAATCCATAACTTACATTCCCGAGACTTTAAAAAATCCCTAGTCTTGAAGCTCATCGAGGTTTGAGTGAACGACAGTTCCCAACATGCCTACCTGGCCCTGGAAGCACATTTTGAGGAAGAATTTTATAATTCTTTTATTGTCTATAACCTTGAGCTCCATAGACTATATTGTATCCAATTTCGATTCCAATGGCTATTGCTTGCGGCCCGAATACAGATTTGCTATCCCCGATAGTCCTTTTCCTAGGCCATTTAGTGTCCGATAATTCCCATAACTGCGGTAGTGGTTCGCTCTTGCATTTGGTTCACAGTATGCAGTGCTGTTCCTACAGTGAGTGCATATGTCTCCTGTTTGCAGGAAATTTTCTGTCGGTCCTTAGGTGGTTATTTATAGAAGGCACAGGATATCATTATATCCTTTCGACATTCTGGCTAGGTGTGCTTGTTGTAGCAGCTGCGAGTGCAAGCCTTTTCTGCCTTTTGCTCATCAACAATCTCTTGTATGCTTCTATTGTGAGTATTAATACAGTCATTATGCTCCTCTTTATTACTATTACACACTTTTGTTTGGGATGGCTTGGCCCTAGCTGGCTTCCATCATGAGGAATTGTTTTTTTGCTTCTGGTTGGTGTATCCTAGTTTGGATTTGACTCCTTAAAAAGTATCATCGTGTTGTTTTTTCAATTATCCAAGATTCAAGAGTTCTCCGTTAGATTGTTTGCGCCTTTCCAGAATTTCCTCATCTAGTCTCCGAACCTCCTGTATGGTTTCTATCCACTCCTCTTTGGCAGTAAACTTCATATGGGATAACCCACGAATAATATCATCTGAAAGTGTATATTCCACCTGAACCGACAAGCTAATTCATGTGAGATTAGCTTTGATGAGATTTTCAAGAAGGAGAAGATAGGTGTCAATTTTTTCGGTATAGACTACTTTAGTTATTTCTTCTAGGGCACTCCATTGTTGATCCATGGTTATGTATGGCCTTGAAATTTCCTGTCTAAAGCGTTCCCATGTGAAATAGTTTGGCTCCTGGTTATATCCTCCTAATCCACCTATCAGCTGCAGGTATATCACCGCGAAGGGTGCCACTTTGTTAACCTTATTATTTCCCCAAGCCAAATCTATTCGATGTATATGATTTTACCACTGTGTAGGATTGCGATAGAAGTACACTTCACTGGGGGGTGTAAACTGGTTTCAAACATCTTCGTTGTCATTTCCTTCGAAGAAGTAGTAAGGTTCCACTATTAGTTTTACCGTTGTGGAAGGTCTACTGACATGTTCTAAGTAAGCCATAGTTATGGTGTCATGGTGTACATCGTTTGTAAGAATAGATGGTAAATAGGGAGCGAGATCCAGACTGTCGCCCTTTCTGCCCGGTGCATCCTCTCAATTACTATCAAACTCCATCACTATAAGACCCAAATCTTCTGGGTCATTGGCATCACCAAGGTTACCTGGTGGTGGTGGCGGTGGTAGGTTATATCCTCCACGGTCAAGTCCTTTTCGTTTATGCTTCTTGTAGTTTCAGCTGATTCTTTTGTAGGAACACTACCCTCTATTGGTACTATTTATTCTCTTCAATTAGACAGTCCTGGATCACCATCACTAGGTCCATGCTGTGATGGTCTAGGTGTCTTATCCGCTAACTGTAGTACCAGGGCATCTAAGTAGACCTTGATACCCACATTCTGTTATCGTTGCTGTTGTTCCGCATTTTCCCTTTACTCGTTCATTCTTCTAGTCCATTCCTGATCCAATTGGTTCAATTTAATATTGAGTTCTATTAGTGCCGTTTCCAGGATTCGGACTCAGCTTTCTGAGACTTCGGCCAGTTGCTCCAGTCGAGCCTACAGGCGTCAGAAATCTTCCTGAACCGCCGCCAGTAACCTTTATTGCTCGCTTTTGCGGTTACCACTCAATTGTTCTAATGCACGAATACCTTCCTTTATCTCTGCATTATTCATAACATCAACTCTTGCCATTCGGCTCTGCAATAGTTTTAGCATTGTAAAATACTTCTTGGCATCCTGTGATAGTGCTAATGTCGATATGTGATTAGCAATGCCAATATCTTTCTGCTATTGGTCCAGGTGCTGTAATGTATAAACCTCGTTTTGCGGGAAGTTATCTTATGTTTTGACAGGCTTCAGGGTTCCCTCGTCACCTATCTGAACTCTTGATAGTTGACAACCCAAATACATAATGAAGAGATGGTACAGCTTAGGGACTGGATTAATAATCCCAAAGGGGTAGATTCCTAGTCATCCTAGTCCATCATTTAGTTATGTCACAAAGGACTAGGAATAGGCGTACCATCACGTGCCATTGCCATGGCAGCTCGTTTAGGCAGCCGAATAATTTGTGTGTCAGATATTAGTTTGATTTCTAGTTTCCCGTACGGTTAGCAACTACTATCTTACAAAATAGGATAGGTAGATTATTGTTTCGGTTTGTAAAAGCAGTTGTCCTACCACTATCTTGATGATATTTTCGTTCTATAGCTTTTCGTTTTTGGCGAACAAGTTGTAGGACTACCAATGCACTGAGGTTAAGTACATACTCTTCGCAGCAGATCGGAAATAGGTTTACCAAAGTTGAGATTTCGGCAGTGCACACAATATTGGCACAGTTGGATATCATGAGCATCGAAGTATTCTCTGTGCATGAGTGAATCTACCGTTGCTTTGGTGACAGGAAAGAAACAATATTGTGTTACGGGGTAGGCAATTCACTAGTGTTGAATAGTGTAGGCTGTGCTCCTATCGTGAGAGTCAGAGAACTGTCAAGAAAGCTCTGTAAAAAGCATCATAAAAGATATAGGTTCTCCAAGGCTTTGTTAACTTTATGACTCAATAACTGAATTGAATTGAATATATTGTTAAGGTATCTTCTCCGTTGCCTGATGAACCCTTTTCTACAGAGCAATGTCTAGTATATATATACTTTTCCCGTACTTAGATTGGCCATATAAATGAAGTATCCCTGGGTGCCTCAGGCATGGTATAGGGAGTGCGAACTCTGTTTGACCATGACGATTTATCACACCATAACAGCAAATGATTCCCTGAACTGTCTATTTCTTTGAGGGTGTCAAGCTCTACACCACTAGGAAGTCTTCAATCTCTTCCCAAATCAACTAAGCACAGGTTGATGCCGCCCATTTGCGATCATTGGACGGAATACCAGGTGATCAGCCTCTATGGCTGTCTTCCCTGCATATATGCACTCATGTGTAGATGAATTCAGATTATCTATAAGGCAGAATACATAATAATTCCACTTTGGTAAATTACACAATCATCTTTCACCGAGGCAAAGTAGTTGTGGATACGATCCTACTTCTTGCCATTGTGGGTTGTAGTCAATATAGTTACTTCCCGGCACTAGATACTATCACCTCGTGAGACTCGAAGGTCTAGTACCATATCCCATATGTGTAAGCGGTGCGAAGATTGGAAACGACGAGAAGTAAGGTGAAGGAACAGAAATGTTGTGAGATTGAGGCAGAAGACAATAGGTAAATACCCTATGCCAATACTTTCGATATGCCTGGATTTGAGACATAAGCTTTTAAACCTCTACGTCATACATGAGCCAAATAGTTTTGCTTGGCTTTTACTTATTTTCAGTAGTTCATTGTTATAAAAGTACAGATTACATGACTGAATAGGATATGATTCAATATCTACATCATCTATTTCTTACGCCTACTCGCATGACCACTAGAATTGACCTTAGCAAGAACTAAGAAGCACCTATCACAAGTTATGTGGTATAGTCTCAAGCAATTTTTACTAATAGTAAAGAACATATGTAACACACTACAGGTGCAGGTAGATACATCAAACTTGATCAATTGATAGTCCATTGATCCTATTACATATTATGACAGACTCTCAGAAGTGGAACACTACCATCCTGCTTTCACTGTTATTACTTATAACTTTCATTGTCCTCCACAGTGCTGCCTTTGACTACCTCAGGAACTTGAACATCATGCCAGTGATAGAAATAGTTGGTATACTCTGTAATTTCGCTTATACACAATTTTCCCATTTGACCTAGACACTATGCTTCCGGCCTCTAATGAATACCTATCATACATTAATGAATGTCGCTGATTTTTTGTCCAATGCATATGTTTTGTTGTAGGTTAACAGGGGTCTCCAACCAGCTCTGGAAATATTCCCTCACAGTTCTATCAGCATTCAAGAGGACTATTTTGGGTCTTGAGGACATCTACAGACAAGGGGGACCAAATTACTATAATTACGGAGAAGTACGTACTGCTCATATTTATCTAGCTTTATTAGGACACCAATGTTCTGGTTGATAATGTGGCTTTGGAGCTCGGATATGATGCAGGCCTATATCGGAAGCCCTGTCACAATACTACCAGATGATACTGAATTCCGTACGATTGTTATGCCGCCTCATGGTATAGTGAGCAGATGCTTATACTTTAACTTATGATGAGAATATCCCAATTAGTCTAGTAAGGCCTTATTTGCCTGTATTTACTAAGAGCTATTCACTTACTGTTCCATCACTATTGATGCAAAGATATGCTAGCTCAGATATCGGCTTGTACAGAGCCTCATCTCTTATTTGACAACCTGCTGAAGTACCTTCAAGTTAGTATTGCAAACTGGACCCTGATAGATATCGGCGAACCATGATTGACAAATGACTTATATTATTGTAATCCAACTTTGGGAACTATATGCTATGGTTATGAGATTAACATCAATTAACTACATTATATTGGGTAGAAGGAAATGGTCTCTCATTACTTCATGAAGGCCTATTACAAACCAGATGAAAGACATATTCATAATGGCCAATTAGTCAAGACTAATCTATATATGTCCCTAGTTAGTAAATGCAAGAACCAATAGACCGGGTTATTAGGGAAGAATCAATCTGTTGGCCTATTGAATGGTCCTTAAGCGAATTAATTCTTTAGCTGGATTATTCAGTTGAGAAGCAGGTGTGGCATGTTTCCAGTATGCCTGATTCCTCTTTTCCTAATTCTTACTGACAGCTTTATTGTTTACAGGTTCTTGTATGTAGGATTCCGGTTCAATAGCTTCTGAAACGACAGGTTCCTTTTCCACTGCTGATAGTAATCCGACTCTCTTATCAACCACTTCCGTTATCACTGGATCGTGTCCAATATCCTCCCCTGCTTTCTGGTTTGTACTTCAGGATCAGGTACCACCACCTAGTATGTAGTACTAGACACATCCAGACCTCATATGTAGGGTCCTAGTGGGCATGAGTTCCCAATCATCTTAGCATAAATTCAATAATATGATGCCCCTTGCCAAGTACATGTGCTCTAGCTGGACCTGATGTCACTGCATAATAAGCAGGTGAATATTTAACTTGCAAGCACAGTGCTTGACATTGAGACAACAGTCGCATCGTCAGGCTATATGTTGGGTATTGCAATTCCAGCAGCTGTATTGAGGATCTAGTTGTAGAACGTGTGCACTCTGTTTATACCCAAGAAGAGCGGCAGGAATTCAGGGTTACGAAACTTTTGGTATTGATAAACTTCTTGGCAAATCGCGGGTGTTTCAGAATTTTCCAGCATCACTAATAGAGCTGTTTGTCTGCTTGGCTTGATATGAAGCTCATAGATAACTGATGCATGATAAGTTTGTGAGCATCAGACAGACATAAATACAGGTTTCCTAGAGCACAATTCGGTGGAGGTTCATTGCCTTGAATAGGCCCAGTATTTGGTTCCTTGTGTTTGGCATCTTGGTATACTACTACAGGTTATTCATATTTTAAGCCATGCGCATTCGCCTTTTTGAGTATTTGGATACTCCGGTTACACATTATGGATTAGGATCGCAAAAACTGCGAAGGTTAGTCAAGATGTGAAATCTTTTCATATGTCAAGATTCTTGTTACGAAATACTTTGATTCTGGTTTTTGAGCATTATATATCCAACTCACAGCCAATCAGTGACCTTGGTAACAAATATTGTTCATTCACAATATCAGTAGGCAAATCAAATCACCTAATAATCCTACTCATTAGCTGATCTACCTTGATAATCAAATTTTTGAAGAAATAGAATTGTCACCGTCTTGGATTATGGAACAAACGATAGCAGACGCCACTTACCATATCGACATTGTGTGCTAAACGGGATCAAAGAATAGTTACTAATTCGTTAGTGCGACCGCTAAGAACCTCCATCACCTTCACTGGTATCATAACAACTGAGTGCTACCAACTTCATGTCCACACAGGGCCTACGGTATTAACGGAACTGGATCCAACAATGGATATCAACTCTTTATTCGGTTGGCAAAAATACTGCTGAGGAGGCATAGATGTGAAACACCTACGAACTGTATTACCAAAAATGTAACATAGTCCTCGTGTCCATTGTATAATATACATAGTAGCCAAATTGTATTACCAACATACAAGCAAGTAAATTGCACCACTTCGGAGCTAGAGTATACCCATATTCAGACTATGAAATTAATATAAACCGCCACAATCCGTGTAGGAGCAATTTCCAGAAAATGTTATGCACAAATCAGATACTGCACAAAGCACAGACACTACATCCTAGGCACCAAGCCAATGGATCGAGTAGGTCAGCAATGGGCAAATATTTTTGAATGGTATTGGATTTGATCAAGAAGTCAATGACTTCTGTGCGGACCCATGGAGACCTTGTACCAGTCCGCCTTGTTATAAAGTTAAATCTTAGTTCATGAAGAGCAGAGTCTCCAAGTCACGCATTAATTAATACACCTCTAGCAGACTTGGCAATTCTACCTCTGTGGCTATAGCTGAATGTATTGACAAATGAAGTAGTTCTAGACCTTTGTTCAACCTAGTTCTTATAGGCAATTGTTAGAAGGACATGTGGATGACAACACCAGATCTTGAATCTTCTTGTATCATAAAATACCACATTGAGTGACTTATATGTTTCCCCAAATGGCCTATAATGATAACTTGGTCAGTGTGCGCTGACACAAACATCACAGTGCAGTACAATTAGTACATTTATAACTGCATACTGGGGACAGGTGGTGCGATGTTAAATTCCTAACACTCTACCTTTCATAAACCCACTGCCTCACTTTTAATATCAGAGTCATCAACGTGTCTGTAAAAGTGACACAACCTTAGAGATGCCTGATTGGACACTTCTAGGTAATTTCACAGTGGATAAGCAAACTTGGGCAGTCCATATCACACTCTGTAATCTTTCCACAACCAGGTGTAATAGACATGAGTCGATAAGTGTCTTTCTTCTTGCATTATTACCAGTTGCATTCAAGTTTGGAAGTCCTCTAGAGGAGACAAATTGAATACACAAATCAATGCAGAGATATTAAAAAGTGTATGCAAACTGATATTTAAGCTCCTCAAGAGATTGTAGTATGGGGAATCTCTATAGACTTGAATTCTAGGAAAAGGAGAAGTTTTTCCAGATTTTTTTGAGCCAGGAGGGCTGACCAGATGTAAAATGTTGAACCACATTTCAGATAATCAAACCACTACCCCAAATGTGAGGTTCTATCAGGAGAATTTGGAACGTATATTAGTACAAAGCATCAGCTGCAAGAAATACAAAATTATGATATCATGGAATGAGGCCCCAGCCACCTACCCCTCGGTCTGGTGACGTTCAACCAGAGTTACAAAAGCGGATTTTTCTCTGCTTTCATCATGGTTCAGGGTCTGTTCTGCACCTGCAAGATCTAGTTGATACACTCTCTTGCTGATAATTCAAGTAGATGATTGACTGTATTCCCGGATGAATTTTTAAATATGAACTGGTGCAGGTTTTTACCATTCTGGCAAGGCTTTGCCACCCTACCAGTGAATCTTGATGCCCCAAAAGGCCTAGTATGTGGTTAAGGAGTAGTTAGCCCAGCAGAAATGGAATTTAGAATATGGTATTTTTTTAGTTCATGCGGGACGTTGAGGCAACCAGAGAGGAAGCTAGTGTTACAAAGCAAACATGCCATTGGCCGCATCTATACGCTCCTTCGACCGCACTTGGATGACCTATAACTGCAGCCAAACACATGAGACCGTAAGCTGTATGCAACAATATCTAATATAGTGTCCATAGACCAAAGATATATTCTTGTAGTTCAGAGTATCAAAATGTACAAGTGTCTGGTTTGATGAGCTAGGAAGGCAGTTGCAATACTAGGAAGGCAGAGTGAACCAGTTAGTTCCCAGGTCCTACCAACAACAGCCCTGTGAAAATTATCACCCCCAAAAGAAGGTCCAACTTTTGGGCTTCAGATACAGCGAATCACAGGAGAAGTATATTCAGATGCATCTGGTTAGTTACTTTCATTATCTCCAGAGAGAGTTAGGCAATATTCTACTATAATCAATGGAGTTTAACATGCACACACATCAGTGTAATGGAAACGATTCACTGCGAAGTCCAAAAATAAATGACACCTTGCGAAAGAGTCTAACCCTCTCTTCTTAGAAGACTGCCATTTGAATGTGACTGCAGAATTTGAATTCTTAGACACATGGTTGAATTACTCACGCTACCGACATGTTGTAATTTTTAAATTTTACCAGTACCGCATAACAGGAGAGGCACCATTCGAGGATCCAGAAAGGTAGGCATCAAAAACATCCCAGTTCAAGGAGCCCTCAATATCATCTTAAACAGTTCCAATTTTCAGCGTAAATAGTTGTGACGTTTCGTGTCTAAGCTAGGCAGGATTTCACATAACTCATAGTTATGAGTCATTAAGCTATAAGATATCACACTATGACTCAGTAGTAGTCATGGGGTCTCACATGATGTACACTACTCGAATCATTGTGATATTGTGATTGGTTGATCATGCGCATGGCTCACATTGGTCAGTCCTATGATGTAATGATTTTAGCAGATGACTCATATTATGAGTCACGTGTTTCCCACATGTGACCAATTTAGGACAGATAACTTGATTTAGAGTTTCATTGGTTGGAAACATTGCGCAATTGTTTCATCTGAGTTAGCTGATGGATTTCATAGTATGACTCTATATAAGTCACCAGGGTTAGGGTTGAGGGAAGAGATCCTATATAAGGACCTCTAGGTGGCCTGTAGTTAGAACTCTTCACGCAACTATCTAAGTTCATTCCTATACAATTACTTTACCTCTTTACCCTCCTTCTGCCCTTCTGGCTTTGTGCTATAGGAACCCTAGGGTTTTTGCAATCAATTCAACGTAGGCAGAGGCCTAAGAAATATAGTGGATCTTCGCCTAGTACTACACATTGTATGAGTCCTCCTACCTTCGCGGTTGTGATTAGCGCTACGCCCGGTACCGTAGTATAAGGACGGCCCAGTTATCTTCATCCAACCTATAGAGAAGTAGTTACCTGTTGTAAGTCAGCTGACAGAATAGGATCATAACATTTGTTTGCGTCACCAAGTAACACCTCACTACAAAACGGCACACTTTTCTGACAACAACATTGGCCTTACTGAAGGAGAAATCAAGACCTTAATACTTGGTCCGGCAGTAGAAGAAGCACTCACCACAAACCTATCTAAAAGTCAGTTACAAAGGACAGCAAGCCACGTCATACCTGAACCTGCCTTACCATAGGGATCTATAGAAGCCGAAACACCCAGTGAGGCAAGAATGTGTGCTGCTGGACCAGCAAACATAGGTGTGGGAGCAGGAATTCATCTAGCAGGTTTCACAACTGTTCAGTTCCGAGAAATTCTGAACCTGATCAACAATCAGGGAGAAATAACCAATAACCGGACCAAGGTCAAGAGGCTCCCTTCCTTACTTGGAATTAGGACCAAACCAGGTAACTTCTTTTTAAAATATCAATTATACTTTGAAGAAACACCCGAAATACGACATATAGAACACATTACCTATGTCCAAAGCCTTTATGGGGACTCCGCAGCAAACTTGATAACTCCATTTGCTGTAAGGCGTAAAATAGAGACTTGTACTACCTATGAGGAATTCACAGCAGCCCTCAAAGACCAGTATAGGGATGTGGACGCAGAAAATGCAGCCAGGACAAAGCTCGACCACATAAGGCAAGACAAAGATTGAGTTACAGAATAAAGCAATGACTTCCACCTAACAGCCACGTAGGCCAAAGAGGTCGATAGAACATTGACAAGATAGTTCCTTTGAGGAATTAACTGAACACCCCAAGAGGTATGAGCAGCTGAGCACATGGTGGCTACAAAGGTCGATGCCCTTGCAGCATGGGCTGTGGAGAAAGAGAATCGGATTTATATGATCATACACCTAGGAGGGAACTACACCACCTTTATCCGACAACCGGAAACGCCCTCACATGAAAATGGAACCTTGAGATCAGGCAACAATACAGAAACTCGCGGAGACCTAATCGACCTGGATGGGACCAAAAGACGCCGCCCAATGAACCTCTCACGCGCGAATTTACAAGAAGATGGGACAATAACCTATGCCTGGGATGCACCAGGCCTAGGTACAGATGCATCACTGCCGAAATACAAGACATGAGAAGGAATATACCAAACATTTCAATAGCAAGACCAACAATAAACGGTGGAAAACACGCACTAAGGTGCGCGATCAATGGGGATAAGAGAAATACTTGATGAGTTGGGAAATGAATAAAGTCCCCAGTAAGATATGGGTTGCGGGACAAGACAACCAAAACCAGCGGAATGTGCAACATCTACATAGCAGTTGCAAACACGGACACATTGGATCAATAAAAAGAGCATGCCATGGTTAAAATGCAATTACATGGCAAGGAAAGACAATTCTCAGGAACGGCATGATTGACTCTGGCACTACAGAAAACCTATTGAATTAGGAATTCAGACAACGACATGGCATACGAACGATGAAAGCAAAAGAATTAAGATAAATCTACCTTGCAGATGGAGAGCCAAGAGCTATGGGACCTATTACCCATATAGCGGATGTACCCATGATCATTGGCAGCTATAGGGAAGTGGCAACCTTGTAAATTGCAGATTTGCCCAACCATGAGGCGGTTTTAGGGCTGCTATGGCTAAGAAGACACAACCTCAAAATCGACTGGGAAAGCAACAAGATTACTTTAGATAGCGAAAGGAGTACAACGGTATGCATAGAAAGTTCACCAGCCATTGACCTAGTGGCCAAAACAGAAAACCAGGAAGAGAATTCATCTATGCAATTCTATAAGATCCAGGCCAAGGATGTCCAGAACATCAAAATACGAAGATTAAACGAAATAGCCACGATTCCTACCAACGGATCAGCAAGGGCAGCAGGGCGCGCACTGTATGAAAGCGAAAAAGTCGTGATAGCAGCAAAAGACCAGAAACTTGTAAGTATCGAAATAGTAATCAAACTACTAGAAGGCACCTATGTGCGGATGACTCCATGTAGCAGATTGGCAAACAAACATATGTTTGCTGTCAAAGCGTAGGTAATCGACACTATCTAACTATATTAAACAAGGTAGTACTGGTGAATCAGGGAAAGGACGATTATAGTGTTGATCCCGGAAGCAGAATCTCGCAGTCATTATGCAAAAAGAGTGTCATAGGAGAATGCGTATAAGTTGAGAAATTGGCTCACACAATGAGAGGAGTAGCCGTGTTTGAAAGTACCGACAAACAAGATCGCCAAAGAATCGATACCAATGAGATCATAGCCACCGCCTTCGGAAAGTCCTACCATAGGGGCGCGACTACGGGATCCTCAAATGGGATTATAAGGCAAACAAACCTAGCAAGATCGAAGCATTCTATATCAGCCCTGAAGTGGCCATCAAGGCAAAGATAGGACAAGAAAAGCATAACACACAGAATATTGTTCTGAGGGATTATTACTAGTACCTGGACATGTTCATGGAGTAAGAAGAAAGACGGCTACCAGAACACAGGGCGAATGTTAATTTAGAGATCTAATTAAAGAACTGAGAAACGGCACCAACAAGAAAGATGTACCGATTATGAGAAACAGAGCTGTAAGTACAGAGATAATACCAATGGATAAACAAAAACAGTGGCTGGATCCGAGATTCATATGCGAACGGAGGATCACCAATCCTGTTTGTCAAAAAGAATGATGGCAAACTACAACTTTGTGTGGATTACTGAGAACTCAACGAAGTCACGAAAAGGGACCAATACCCATTACCACAGATAGGAAGTGCGTCGGATAGGGTGAAGACAGTCAAAATATTTGCCAACTCGATATCTGAAATGCCTACAACAATATCATGATATAAGAAGGAGACGAATTGAAAACAACATTTATGACAATATAAGGTATATAGCAATATATGGTTTTCCCCTTTGGACTTAAGCAAGTCCCAGCAGCCTTCCAGATATGGGTCAACAGATTCCTGAGCCGCATTATTGATATCCGTGCTATAGTCTATCTAGATGATATTCTAATATACTCGGAGAACTTTAAATAACACCAAGGTCATGTTACAAATATCATCGAAGCCTTGCACAAGGAGGGACTCACACTCAAACTATTAAGTGTGACTTTCATAAAGAACGAACCGAATACATGGGGGTCATCATTGATGGAGACAGAGTTTGTGTCGATCCTATCAAGTCTGAAACAAATGGGAATTGACACCACCAGGGAACAAGAATAGCAAACAATGCTTTATTGGAATCTGCAACTTCTATCAGTGATTCATAGAAAGGTTCAGCCGTATAGCCAAACCCTTATATGAGCTTAAAAACCAAGATGTCAAATTGAACTAGACAGACCGTTAACAACAGGGATTCGATGAACTGCACTGACGCCTAACCTCTGCACCACTCCTGGTGCATTATGATCCGCAGAAAGAGATAATGATAGAAAATGATGCCTCAAAATAAGTATGCCACGCCATTTATTACAAAATAGCGAGGATGCAAAATGGCGACTAGTGGCATACCACACGAAAAAGATGTCACCAGCTGAATGCAGCTATCGCGCAAGTGACGGAGAGCTATTAGCAATTGTACAAGCTCTAAAAGAATGTACAAGATATGCAAAAGGGGGTCGACATCGAGTATCGATACCTATAGATCAAAAGAACATTGGTACCCTTTACCACTACAAAAGAACTCAACGACCGACAAATTCGCTGGAGTGAAACATACCGCCAATACGACAACAAAATACAATCCCGACCTGGGAAAGAAGGAGGAAAGCCAGATGTCCTAATGACAGGAGTGGAAGACATCCCAGTGAAAAATAATGAAAGGATTATTCAGAAACACAGAATCCTGCCACTAACAGAACAATACTTGGATGAAAAGGTAGTTGTAAAGTTTACAGAAGAGGAGACAGGAATTGGTAAAGCAAGCAAAAATGATATACAGATAAGGGCAATCCACTATGACCTGGCAAGAGGAGACAAGGAGATGAAATGAGTAGTACTTCACACATGCCAATAGAAGGAGGGATACCTCTGGTATTAAGGGAAAATTTTGGTCCCAGAAGAGGAGGCGATAAGGACAATGATAATACGACAAAACTACGATCCACCAACAGCCCGCCATGGGAGAACACGCAAAACTACAGCCCTTATAGCCAGGGCATATTACTGGCCAAAGATGCGGGACAATATCAACAGATAGGTTCAAAACTGTAATACCTCCCAAAGGACAAAAGCAATTCGGCAAGCACTGTATGGACTACTGCAGCCAAACGAAGTACCACACCAACCACGGAAATGCATAGCAATGGACTTTATCACCGACCTTATGAAATCAGCCATCTATGACGCCCTACTGGTAGTTTTCGACTGATTAAGTAAATTTAGTCACTTCATACCTTGCAACAAGAATATGAATACAGAAGACTTTGTGCAAATATTCCATAGGGAAATATTTGGGATACATGGACTACCTGAGGATATTACCATAGAGTGAGGAACATTGTTCACATCGGACCTATGGAGAGAAACGAGGAAATGATAAAGGATAGAAAGCAGGTTGAGTACCGCCCTCCATCATGAGACCTATGGACAAACCTAGAGGTCAAATGGGATACTTGAATAATACCTACAAGCCTATATGAACTATCAACAGGACCACTAGACCATGCTAGAAGCTTGACTATATGAAAATTAGACTATTCACTATCCTTACAAAGGTGGGCACAAGTGCCTATAAATTGACCCAGACCCAACAGATGAAGGTGCCCAACAACTTCCACATATCACTCCTCGAACCCTATCACAACAATCAATTCCCCCTCACAAAGACAATCTCCACCACCTCCAATAGATATCGAAACATGAAGCAAATACAAACTTGACGAAATTATCGATTCATGCGTACACCCAAGACACTAGTAATACAAAGCCAAGTATACCGGCTACTCACCTGAAAATGACAAAATATGGCACCCAGCTGAGAATTACAACAATGCCAGCATCGCCATTGAATGTTTCCATCTGCAGTAGCCAGGAAAGCTACGAATGGGTTACAGTCAAAATTGAAACCGTGGAGGATCATCCTAAGACAACTTTACCTTGACACCCGGTGATGGTTAGGGCGATAGCCAAAGAGCTATCACACAGACAAGCGCCACATATACAATCCTTGAGGAAAGACCAAAACAAGCAGAATATAATAGTCATTCATGGACGGCCTTCTATGACGATTACTGCCACGTTCATTTACGCGATAAGGAGGGATCTAATTGGTTTCCTACAGTCAAAAAAATACGCAAATAACCACAACCTCACAGGGGCGTGTCCTGGATCCACTGCTTCGAGGACAACTGCCATATACATCGACACAACAAAATAGTTGGATAGTATTACACAAGAGGTAGTGGGGAAGCGGCATCCATGAACGAAAATGATTCATGCACAAGGAAAGGAAAGGCAACAGTGAGGACACCATTGAAGAGAGAGGAGGGCAAAAATATTGAAACATATACTAGTCCAGATGTGGAATGCCTGGAACGAGAGATTGAGGGGTTAAGAAACCTACTTGGCACAGCAAAAGCCACAATTCAGAACCAAAAAGAGGACATGCAGACATACCACAGAATGATTGCCGACCGTGATCGAATGATCATAACGGTGAATCTAGCATTGGAAGAAGTATGCAAATGTTGGCTGCACGCAGACCATCAGGTCCGCATGTAGAAAAAGGAATTGCGTAGGTTGGGGGAAATCCAGACGAGCTTAGGACATTGTAACTGATGGGACTCGGGCAAATTAGAGAGGAGAGCTATTCTTACGATTGGTGACTAAGCTACGCCGGATTTCACATGCCTCATAGTTATGAGTCCTAAAGATGTTAGATTTCGCACTATGACTCAGTAGTAGTCATGAGGTCTGACACGATGCAAACTAGTACAATCACTCTTATATTGTGATTCGTTGATCGTGCGCATGACCCACATTGGTGATCATATGATGTGATGGAGTCATGGGTTTCTCACATGTGACCACTTTAGGACACATGACTTGTGTTGTGAGTTTTAATTCGTTGGAAAGGTTGCGCAGTTGACTCATCTGAGTCAGCTGATGGATTTCATAATATGACTCAATATGAGTCATGACGAGAGTATGACTCATAGCTATGATTCAGAATGGTTAGAGTTGAGTGAAGGGTTCCTATATAAGAACCTCTAGGCTGCCTGTAGTTAGGACCTCCCTATCGTGGGATCCCTGTCCTTCTCCCCCATACCACGGTGAGATCTCGCACCCCTTGGTTCTCCTCTCGCCCCGCTATCTGCCATGAGTACCGCCTACACTGTCCTTAGGAGGGGTGCCTACCAGATCCTTATTCAGGACTGCGTTGAACCCTAAACTCCCCCATCCCACTACCCCTATAAGCCGTCCCTAACTCCACATTCTTTCAAGGGTCTGGGTAAGTTCATTGCGGGCCGGATTCATCTTGTGCGTGCATACAAGAGCAACCGGGCCTTTCCCACCTCATGGGCCTCTGAGGGGGAGCCCACCATCTGTCCACGATGCTGGGACTATGATGAAGACTTCCAGCACGCCATACTCTCATGGTTGGCCACCGCCGATGCCCGCAGGCGCTACCTCCAAAGCGTCATGGGAATTGGCACGACTGACTCTACCCGGTACTGCGAACCACATGTCCTCAACCTGTTTGCCTATCTACACGAGACGCAGGTTGGCTTCCCCCTTGACATGCTGCTGTCGCCTCTCTCTTCCCCTCCTCCTCTCGTCGCCCCCACACTCCTAGAGTCTCTTGCCCGGCCTCTTTTTTCTTCCCCATGTACTTAGAACGCTGGGTATTCCCTTATACGAAGGCTTGGTTTCTGTATATTTCCTTTGCTGGTTTTCCCTTCTTGAGTTTACCGTACGTGGTGGATGGACAGTTACCTTCCCAGATGGAGCTTTTATATGCCATTGGTTTCCTATGTTTTTTGTATTTGGGATTAAGGTTTTGTTTATGCCATAGCTAGCGCTGCACTCAAGTTCTTGTACCTCAACAACGAATATAGGATAACAAAAAATAAAAAAAGAAATATAAAACTGCCTGTAGTTAGTACTCTTCAGGCAACAATCTAAGTTCTTTCTAATACAATTACTTTACCTCTTTACCCTCCCCCTCCTCTATTAGAGTTGTACGACAGGAACTATAGGGTTTTTGCAATAAATACAAAGTAGGCAGAGGCCTAAAAACAATAGTGGATCTTCGCCTAGTACTATACGTTACAATCGTACTCCTACCTTGGTGGCTGAGATTAGCGCCAAGCCCGGTACAGTACTACATGGACTGCCTGTTTATGTTCATCCAACCTACTGGGTAGTAGTTACCTGGTGTGAGTCAGCTAACAGTATAGGATCGTAACAATAGTGGTCCTGCAATGACAGGGAGAGGAACTGTATGCTACTGCAGGAGAGTGGTATGTTAACAATAGGTAGTTAGACTAAGAAATGGTCTTTTGGCACAATGTTGGGTAGTGTAAACCTGTTCCATAGTTGACTAGAGTAACCCCCTTAGGCACAGTAACCTGAAGCTACACTATGCGTAAGGTAACCTCTAAGACAAGCTAACTACAAATTGGCTGAATACAAGGTGATTGGTGCATAGGCCCCAAGTCCTAGTACATCTGTGTAACTAGCTGAATTGTGTTCCTCCCGGCCTGTGTAATCAGGGAAGTTATCAACATACTACTTCTGAATATATAAATACAGATTATGAATACTTGTGGAACAATACGTACAATGATGAGTATGCGTTACCTTCCCTTGGTACCTAGCTATAAAAAGAGTAATCCCATGTTATGCTATTCAAAAATTACCCAGAATACAAACTCTACCTCAATCACCATCAGCTGTATAAATATTTTGGCAAACTAACACCCGCCCCTGGCCCAGGCGTTCCCAAAGTAAGTCACCATTGTAAAGTACTAGTTTTGATAAAATAGTAACAATATCCTACGGTTAAAGGAGCACATCAAGCTCTTGATATTATACCACCATTCATGAGACCGGATGCTGCCCTCCGGAGATAAACTGAGGTGGGCATTGGGAAAGGTGCTGGAGGTTGTATTATTACTATCTGTAGGAACTAAGAGGGTACGCTTGGTCCCTGATATCAGTATGCCCGGCATGGAAGCTCTTTGGAGGCGCTCCCTGTGAGTGTTAGGCATAGGCAATTTGTGATGATATCGCTCTAAATGTGAAGCAACGATAGCCCAGCTACTATACTATTACTAAAAGATGTTATTGGAGTATAGTAGTTTTCAGTCTTAGTACAATTAATGTGGTCTATGAACGGTAGGGTATATATAGCGCCCATTAACCCAACACAGTACAGACACTCACCATGGGAGCCAGCCAGTCACAAGTTCAGCAGCAATTAGGCCATGCATAAAAGATTTCCTGTTGTGCTTGGAAATGTTTTTAATAGACTAAAATGTCCAAAGGTTACGGAGTCTCATAATAAGGTATGAGTAAAGGATGTCACTTTGGGATTTGGCTATTGCCTAGTGTTTGATTTGGAAGCTATTTTTCTCCAGGAAACATTATTAAATCAATTGCAATCGAGGTTTCAAATTGAAAGGACTTATCTCACTTTGGCAAAGAACAACCTCAGAGGTTAATGCCAGAGACATTATATGAAAGATGAAGGGTACCAGAAATAAGAGGCTCTTGGATAGTCAGAGTAGGAATAGGTGTCATGGTGTAATAGTTGCACCTTGTAGGAAGGTGGATCCTAAGATTGCCACTACAACAAATATTCAAAGTAAAGTTTATGGAAGGTAAAGGTTTAGATAATGGAATCATAGTGATAAAACTTAATATGGTCAAGGTAAAGCTTGACTAAATTCATTTTCTTTTTGAGAGGATAGTTGGTTATCAGAGTAGAGTGCTGATTATGTTCATTTAAGTAGAAATATAAATGTCATCTATGACCAGCCCTAATCTGACCATAAATGACCACCTTTTTCCACTCAGGGTATATCAACACAGGACTTCCTCAGGGTCGCTTTCCAAACTCTCCAGAAAGCTTGGATATGGAGAGTATACTAATGATATTGGTTTTCTGCAATACTTTATAATCATGCCTGCATGAGTGAAAACCCTTAAAGATTAAATTTTTGTATGAGGCCTACTGTCAAGTTAATAGCGACTCATTATCACAGTTAGAACACAGTAGACACATTACCACTTTGTCTATTCAAGCAATACATTCATTTTGTGAACTAGGCCAATCAGCAAATATCTCATTTACTCTAGGGCTCCCCAGGCAATTGGCACTCTTATGTTGGCTACAATGGGTGGTACCTAATTATTGCCAATGGTTCGTTGACCACCGCAGCCATTGCAAAACCTGAAGTTCGCAGAGTCCTGTTGTAAACTGATTCAGTAGTCGGATAGTTCATTGGCTATAAGCGGCCTTCTGGCTGTAGAGTTTATCCTGTCAAACATCCTTTCATTCCCAATGCTTACACGTTTATTCCGAGTGACTCGTACCCCCCATGGCTATATTAGGTACCAGGAGTTCCCCATGACTACCGCCCTATGTCAACAATCGTAACTTGGCCAATTCGGCCGCTGCCCACCCTTATATATATTAAGCGGACAGCATCGGTTCCAAGGGTCAGCGGTGACATATCCGGTATAACAATACCCTCTTCAATCTCATACTCTCATTAGGCTTTGAGCAACTGTGACCCTTTCACATGCATTGCAAGGGGCAAACGTCGGAGCCAAATGGGGTGTAAGACTTTGGAAAACATCTGTATTGAACCCGTAATAAATAGAGTATGTATTCCCATTTCGCACAATGTTACACTTGGGTTACGTAGGTTTCCTGATTTCATTCCGTGGCTTCAAAGGTAGGGTAACCTGTTCTTACCAAGGTGTAACCCTCTGGGAAAATCCGCGCAATGCCCTTTTGCGTCATCAACATCTCTTGTGCAAACATTCTCTAGTTTACAACAGTCAATATTACCATGATAAACCTAGTTACGCAAATGCAGGGCACCCTGCGGAGTCTATACTGCCTACCAGATTTTCCTACAACCTTTTATTTACCCAGCCTAGCTGGTTACCCCACCTAACCCAGAGGGCTGGTTACTCTGTCTATATGGGTTACCCTGTCTAAATATGCTTCCATGTTACCATTCCTGTCTAGAGCTCAGAATTACCTACCCTGAGGGTTGATTTGGGTTACCCTGCCTAGCATGGTTTCCCTACCCAACCAAGTGCCTAGGTTCCTGTTTTAGCTTCAGTACCTCAGGTTGTTAATTGTCTGTTCAGGACTCTGGTACCATTTCTCGCCCTTCCCCTAATGGGCCTCTGTTGGTGCAAAGGTCTGCTACTCCATACTAACTGATAGGTGTGGGCATTACACTAATTGCCTTTTCCACAACTCTGTCCTCAAATTAATTACTTTTCTGTGGTTGATATTTGTTGCCGCAAGTACATCACCAGTGTACTTGATCATTTTCACTGATCCCTTGACTTATTTGGAAAACTATTATGAAAGGGCAACAATGCTTCTGTGGCTGTTCCTTCCAATATCAAGACCAGTTCCCATGTGTTTTCCTTAAGTTCATACCTTTCCCACGAGAATAAATATTTTGCAAACTGGTGCGGGAACATATCTTTTAGTACTCTTTAACACTGGCTGTCTTCTATGGCTTCTACTATATAGCAAAGCATTGAGCCTATAATGTCTGGGACTAGTGCCTCCTAGGCAGGTCTGCCAATTAGGTCTTTGTGGTAAGGTTCAATTAGTGCAAAATTGAAGACTTGATAGATAATCCAGAGCACAGGAGTTGAAGCTTATATGTCCATATTCTTTTGTCCGCATAACTGGGAAAGGGCTATACCTCCTAACGTCTATATTTCCCATAGGTCGCATTATCCCAATGTTCCGTGTATCTACAATGACATTATCTACCCTCTTTACTTTGACTTAAGGCACATAGTCTAGGGTGACATACTGAGGAGATAGCCGACACTTGTAGTCATGAAACTTCCTTTATAGTGTCTGATCCTTTGCAAAGTGTTTCGAATATCCGCAAATGTGCAATCCGAATCCTGGACCACCTTCTCACTATTTAGGTCTATGCTTGGATGCTCAGATCTGGCCCTGACCAATTCGTCTTGGGAACCAACCTGTAGTTAGCCTCCAAGGGGGATACCTTGGTCAACTCGTACTATAACGTAAGGTGTGCATATTCCACTCGCTGCAACAAGGTAGCACATCGTCTTGCAGTAGTAACAATAACTTGATGCATACTGTTCCGGTATCCGATGAACCATTGTAGTTTACCCTTTGGTTTTTTCCAGATTGTAAGCACTAGACACATGGAGTTTGACTTGTAGTAACCCAGGAGACTGATCCGAAATTTGGATGTGAAAAACATTATTTGGGTCAGAGATAATTGACTCTGGGAGTACATGCAATCGCCATACTTGCTTAAGAAAAATAACAGCTAGTTCATTAATGGCCACCTCTATGGCCAAAGGGATAAAGTGAGCCATCTTTGAACATCTGTCCACGATGACCCATATCTTTGTATACCCCTCTGACACCAGTAAGGTCACTATGAAGTCCACAGATATTGCGTTCCATGGCCTCATAGGAACCTCAACCGGTTGGAGCAAGCTAAATCTTAAGTGCCTTATTGTCTTACATCGTTGAGAGATCTCACAGGTACGCACATATTCAGTGTCCT
This sequence comes from Tuber calosporum, assembly GCA_003316355.1. Taxonomy (NCBI): domain Eukaryota; kingdom Fungi; phylum Ascomycota; class Pezizomycetes; order Pezizales; family Tuberaceae; genus Tuber; species Tuber calosporum. The sequence continues at coordinate 134,491 of QFET01004307.1, forward strand.
CATTCTCCATATTGGGCCTTTATTAGTTTACTTTTAGTACGGGAATGGGGTTATTTGTTGCGACGGGTCAAGCGATGCGCGAACCATGTTCTGCATGGATGATGGTTCTCTTTAAGACCCCGTCCTTAGGGTCATAAAATTGGTTCTATTAGATAATGGGACCTTTTTCTTACTAAAACTTGGGGTCAGCAGTTAATTCATTCTCTGTCACCACTTGGAAGTCTGTAAGGTATGCTTGTTCTTTTCCTGCTGCTGTCTTTAGGAACTATTAGATATTCCACTTGAAGCAATAACCCTGGAAGGTCATAAGGATTAGTGCACGCAGCATTTTAGGCTTTGGTTCAATGTGCCATTGCCTGAGACTAAAAAATGTGGATGGTAGTGGATCACTCCACACTTTTGAACTATGGTCTCTACGCTGCGATAATGCATCTGCCTTTTCATTTAGCTGAATATCAGGTAAACCACCTTGAAGTTAAATATCAGTAGGAACTCTGCCCTGCCGTGCTGCCTACATTTTCATCTATTGGTACTATTAAAGTAATCAACATTCTTGTCATAGGAATATACCACTATTTTGTCTTCAACCAAGAGCAAAAGATGATCTCATTCCTTGGATGGAACCTCTATTACCGTTATCCCCTCATCTGAACACCATAGTTCACCTCTGGGGGCATGAACTGTCTGCAGTCATAGGCAACCAGATGCCACCTTTCATCATTACAAGGATGAGAGAGCAATCCTTCCAATGCGAAATCACGAGCCTTTGTTCCAATTCAGTTGGCTAAGAGCCATTCACTTGAGTCAGAATAGGACCAATCAGGATCAATTCCTTTGAGATTTTTTTAATAACGGGTAGCAAGCAGCGGACCAGTCACATATTATATCCATCTTGATCAAATACGATAAGGGTTTCTCAAATTTTATAAGCCCATATATGAATCAAGAGAAGAAGTTTACAAAGCCCATAAATCATGGAATATCAGTTACGTTGTGTGGAGTCTTCCATGCAATAATCTTAGCTACCATTTGAGTCATCAATGATATTCCATGCTCTGGTATCTTATAGCCTAAGAATTCTATGTCCCTTTCATAGAAGGGAGACTTCATTATCCAAACGCGAAGACCTACTTTTGGCAGTCTGTCCGTAACCTGTTGTACTAATAAGACCTGTGCTTCTATGGTCTAGGAGTATATTAGGATGTTATCCATATAAGGGATGACTACGGCATTATTGAGATCTCTAAATAAGCTATTGACAATACTACGGAAGAAGGATGGTCTGTAACATAGCCCAAACAGCATTACCTTATATTCATACTGGGCATAATGATTCTAAAAATGAAAGTTTTGTATTCTTCAATAGTTGCCATCCAGATAGCATGGTAGCCATTCTTCAGATCCCGCTTGGTGAATACTTTAGGTTCTCCATGCCTATCACAAAGCTCATTCATAAAGGGAAACAGATAATCTTTCTTAATAGTTATCTTGTTCTGCCCTCAGTAATAAATGCAGGACCCAAGCATTCTGTTAGGCTTGGGTACGAACAGGCTGTCGGCAACAGTGGGAGACGTATATCACCTTTTCTCCCTTCTTCCTCCATTTCCCAGATCTTGTCATACAAAATGTCTAACTCTGCCTTAGAGAAAGGGTATATGGGTCATGAAGGTGGCCTGGTCCCAGGATGGAGTTAGACCTTGTAGTCTAACTCCTTATATTTCAGTAAGGAGGATATTTTTCAAGAGTAAAAAAATCCGGATAGTCTTTGTACTCTAGGAGAAGACTAAGTCTAATGTCTTGACCGTCCTCGACATATACCTAGTAATCCATAGAAGATATACTTTATTGCTATCCTCAGCTAAGAGTTCTTATCTTGGGTTGAACTGCTTTTGCCACTTAGCAACAAGGCACCATCCCTTCCAGTATTCAGGTCACTACTTTAGACTACTCTTATCCCTTCCAATATCGGGATTGTCACCATTTAGACACAATATTGGGACATACTAATCAACCTTAGTATCAGGCATATCCACTAACTTAACCCTCATCTCAAAATTACATGGTTACCGATCTTCATTCTAACCCCTTCCTTGTAATGATTCTACGAACCTTGAATTTAATTTCCACTTGAATCACAGATTTGTGGCTGGAGTTTTCAGATGTATTCTTGGTAACAGTGCATTCTTGACCTATGAAGTACTCAATACACCCCCCGTAGTGCAACTATCCAAGGGAAGTAGTCCCTTATTATTACTTGCTGCTTGTAAAAATTCGTACCCAATCAGGCTTATATGAGTATTCACCTAGAGTCGGGCGGGGGGCCAGAAAGCCTCTGCCACATAGTGGGTCATTCTTTGCCAGGACGTTTTGTTCGCTTAAGTGTTCTAATGTATCTCGCGTTATAATAATTATAAGTTTCGGTTTTTACTATCACACCAGCAAAAGGTCTGGTATTCAACTTTCCTCTATTAAACTAACAAAATAACTTTCAATTGCTATTCAAGTCCTGCCTGATTGAGATTCAAGAGTAACCAAATCAACAGGGTCAGACCATCCTTATAGGTCCTCCCTAAGCAAAGCAATAGCTAGAGGAAATAAGAAATAAACTCTAATAAACTATATTAAAAATAAAACTAAGACCCAATCCTGCAGTGCAGTATTGAATCTGGCACCTTTTATTGCATGGAGGAGGGGACATAGATAGGCAAATTTCCCGTCCTTCCCACCCTTTCCTCTAGGTTTAGTTGCAAAGATTGATAGTCACCTTTCAGGTTTCAGGATTTGGACAAGAGGGCTTACCTGACACCCTACTATTGTTATCAACCTCTAATATCATAGGTGATCCCGCAGCTCCATAACCTTATTGTTAACTGGATAGGCATCTCGGAATTGATGTTTGGGAAGTGGTGAAGTACAAATCTCTGCTTCGGAAGCCATTAGCTCAAGTGCCATAGTTGGACTCATCAACTGGTAGGGCATTGGTAGATTGTTTCCAGAAGTTGCGAGATTTCTGGAAAGAGACAACTGTTTTGGCCCTCAGCGGATATCAGAGAGAGTTATCGCAATATTCCTCTGTTTTTCCACATATTCAGTCTTCTATTACTAGGTTGGGTTAGCCGTTGTGACTTGGATTTGAGGATTGAGGTTCCTCAGACCTTGTTCTTCATTTATCGCTTGCTATGTGGAACAAGACCTTTCTTCACTCCCCAATGTGCAGTTTATTTTTCATAGATAACTGTGAGGTTAAAAGGTGCTTCATCCTCCAGTTGGTGGCCTATATTATGCAAAAGGTAGAGGTAGTTTGTATATCCATCAGGATGTAGAGTTTTTAGACCCCAGGCATATCGCAAATCTGCAGTCATATCAATGTAACTTGGTCTTTCACACTAATCCAATCATAATGCAACTCACTAGCTAAACGAATGAGTTCATCACCAAACATCACTACCTTGCCAGGCTTCATAATCAAAATATTCCAATCATGAACAGCTCGATTCCAATCCAGTGACTGCCGAAACTGGACTCACGGCGTTTCGTAAAAAACTACTCCAATCAGTAACTTGTTGCATTGACCCAAGGTAACTCCTGTAGTCAGAGCTGAATCCTGGCTGATATGGACATGGATGCTATTATATTATTTCTATGTTGCCCCTTTAAGAAATGCAATAATCAGGCAGACCTTATCCGTCTCAGAAAGCTTTAAGTGTTGATAGTACTTCAAGCTAATATCCGCATCTTGGATGAATTGTAGGTTTTCAAGGCGGTACCTATTGACGCCTTTAATCTCCAACATCTACGGCTTAATTTCGCGAGTGTTGGATTTCTTATTTGACCTCTTCTAGGTAGTCTGTCAAGGGTTGACCCTGCTTCTCAGATCATCAGTTCTTAGCCTCATTCCTGCATGAACCTTCTTCACCTAATAATACGGGTAAGATAAGGTAGGGAGCAAGCAGAATCGTCGCTACAGCTACTGGAGTCAAATCCGGCAGTACTGCTCATTCTGCCAAAAATCCATCCCTTGATGGTTGTTTACTACCGCCTTCGCCGAAGTTTCCACCAGGGAGTTTCTAAGGTATAACATATAGGCTAAAGCTATCCTCCCAAGTTGGTCTACTAGCTTAGGGGGCGGAGAGTGCTTGAAACATAGAGAGAGAGGAATAGGGTACCCCAGCTGCAGGAAGCTTATCCATGCGCCTAAGAACTAATATTTGGAAGCTGTGACAATCGCTCATAATACTATAGTCTTCAGAATCAAAGAAACCACAATGGGAAGAGATCAACTACGGACCTGTGGGTAAATGTTTTAGCACTTCAGCTAGGGGCCTACGTACTGGAGGCTAGTGGTGCAAAACATGACTTGTAGGTCATGAATTGATCCTACAACCAGGGGAATAATTAGCTGTAAGTAATTGGGGCGCTGCCACAGGAAACCCTATATTTCAAGCTTTACCAAATAGCATTGATGGAGCCGTTGGTGCTGTCGGGTGGACAAGCAGTACTGGACTTTATATTGCGGCCGGCAAAGGAGATGCCTGGGCCCCAGCATAGAATTATTCTGCTACAAAAATAAGTGTCTGCGTAGTTGGGAGTGCCAGAATGCTAGTTACCAGAGTAGATGTTAAAGGTTAGGCAGGTCTGTTTTCTTTTGTTGCTCACGGAAGGTGGTACGACCTCCGTCTGAAGCAAGAGGGGCTCATAGAGTGGCTTGGTAGACGTTTTTGGACTACAACTACAAATGGGGAAACCCGCAATAAAAAGGAACTTCCTCCAAGACTTAAAGCTCTCTTTGTGGCTTGAGCAAGATGTTAGTGCTACACTACATGTGCAATTACTTTTGCAAAATGTGGTGCAAACATAATGGGTCCTCTACAGACCAAGGGAAGAGTGGTAGCTAGATCCATGAAGACATCATTTATGGAGTCAATCCTGACTCCTTCCTTCACACACTACTAGTGTGCCTTTGGCCGGCCCTTTAGCCCTCGCGCTATTGTGACTCAGTCGGGGTTGGCAGTTAATGCCTTCAAGACTCGGTTAGTACCCAGGTTTACCAGACACTGTGAAAGTGGACATTCTTGTCTACGACAAAGTGTTCGAGTTGGAACTCAGCTTAGGCGAAACTGCATCCGCCTTCATTTAGAATGTAATGTTCATAGACATCCTGGATAAAAACTTATAAGTAACCCCATCAATGACTGACTCAGCTAACAATGCCAACGGGTTGTGTATGATGAATGTTATGAGTGCCCTACTATGGGGGACCATAATCATCTAACATACCTCTAGTGCTTCCATGGGTGTCACTCCAAGCCTCTTATACACCAATTTCACATCAAGCCTTATAGCTTTGCGATAACATCGTGGTATATAAAAGGTTAAGAAGAGGTCCCTGCTCTTTGTTGCGATTAGAGAGAGATATTTTAGATATTGAACATTATACACAATGCTATTTGCTGAAGACAAGGATTCAGAACTTGTAAATATCATCACTGGAGACTCCCGGAGTAATAATTGTCAGTAGCGACTTAAGCGAAGAACTTAACAAATTTGGCCAACCCGGGGCACCAACTAGGAAGATGGATCCTTCTGTTGCGACAGCACTAAAGACTTAAAATCATTCTCCTTGAAGGAAAAGGTTTTAATAATTCAATCAAAATGCTAAAACTTAATATGGGAAAGACAAAGCTTCACTCAATTCAAGTTCTTCTTGAGTGTATAGTTTGATATCAGAATAGAGTGCCGATCGTGTTTATTTTAAAGGAATTATAAAGACTATGGAAACCCATCTTTACTCTGAGTATAAATGAGCACCCTTCGCCACTCCATGTTGATTAACGCAATATATCCGCAGTGTCAGCTTTGGAAGTCCGCTGATCACTCAAATAATGAGTGTCCACCTATCCAATTAGTTTTTTGCAATGCATCTCAAATATGTCTTCAGCAGAGAAAAACCTTTCATATGGAAGTCCAGTCAGTGGCCTACTCTTAAGTCGACATGTGACTTCTTAACTTCCTTTAGTCTCCGTAGCCTGATTACATATATGTGTATGCAAGCAATTAGTTATTTTGTTTTCTTGGCCTATCAGCAACTTACCAAATCACTCTATCGCTTACCCAGTGAGTCGTAGTATGGTGTTGGCTACAATAGGTACTACCAATTGCCAATAGTTCATTTACTACCATAATAGTGACAATATCTAATGAGGACAGAGTGCTGTTATAACGTCTCTCAGTAGTGGTCTAGTTCCAGGGCCATAAGTTGACTTTTAGGAATAATTTATCTGGACAAAGCAAGATTGATCCATGACTCTAAGACGCTGATTGCGAGAAGCTCCCACACCTCCCACATGGATTTTAGGTACATAAATTACACCACGAGTACCACCTGATATCCATATATTCGGCTATCCCGTGTCCTTTGTCCGCCTCCCTTTTATATATTCTGCTGACTCCATGTGGTCGAATGCCGGTGGTGGTTAACAGCTATAAACTAGTATCATTTATCTCACAGTTTGTTAGTCATTTTACAACAGTTACCCTTTCCGACATGACGCAAGGGGCATATGAGGTATCCACAGTGGGGTGTTGGACCGTACTAGTCCTCTATCAGTAGCCTAGTGTTACTGCAGTAAGATTTTGTATTATGCATAACATTAATGTAGGTTAACTTGAGGGTCCGCAATTTCATACCTGACTTCAAAGGTAGGGTAACCAATTTCTATAATGGTGCAAGTCTCGGCAGAGGTATGTGTAACGCCCCCTAGCATCATCAGAGGGTCCTCTTTAACTACTGTTTTTTGTAAAGAGGTGCGTATTACCATGATACACTTGCTTAGATGAATGCAGAATACCCAGCCGCGCATATATTTCTTACCATATTTTTAGACACCTTTTTAGTTACCCTGCCTAGCTGGTTACCAGGTCTAAGCCAGAGGGCTAGTTGGAGAGTCAAAATGGGGTACCATACCTAAGTATGCATTCAGGTTACCATGTGTAGCTGGTTTACCCAGCCTGAACCTTGACCTGGGTTACCCTGCCAAGTCTGGTTACCCTAGCCAACTAAGTCCCTCGGTAGCTTTCTTAGCCTATGTATATCTGGTTGTCAAGTCACGGTTCTAGCTTATGGTACCATTCCTTGCCATTGTTCCCAGTGGCCTTAGATGGGGCTGAGGTGTGGTACACTATACCAACTGATATGGAGCAGCGTTACACAGGGTTCTATAATTCTACATAAGGAGGAACAAACCTCAAACTACTATTATAACCAGGTGGGATTTCTAAAACAACTTGTCTCAAGTGAACCTACAGCTTAAGGAGTTCAAGTTTTACCTCTTTATTTATTAATTCTATCTTTACCTCCCATGAATTTGTCTTGAGGCACTGTTTGGTAGACTATGAGATGAAATAACAGAAATTTGTAAATGGATTTTGGATATTTGATTTCGATTTGATTAGAGACTGGCCAATGAGCCGACTGATAATAAGATTATGCAAGTGTATTTTGCCTAATATAATACTCTTTCACTAGTTTCCATTTGTTGGTCATAAATATAATCTAGGTATATTCTCCATAATACCATTTCAAATTTATGTAGTTTCAAATCACGGTGTGCCAAACAGCCACGATGGTCTTATAGTGTTATGGCAATATTGGCATCCATCATCCTACTTGGAGATCCTGTTATAATATATTTTTAAGATCTTAACTTGTCACTGTTGTGTGAATTTTATTTCCACAAGACCCATTTTCATGTCATCTACCAAAACTGGTAACCTTGTTTGGAACCAGTAGCTTAGGGTGTAAAGTATTATGTCCAAAAATGTCACTTACATGTGCATAACATAGAGCTCAACCTCCCTCAAACGGTCCTAAACGGTAGGCAGACTTGCAACTGGTAACTACTTCTCTGTGGGAGGGATGAATATGACACGACTGTCCATATAGACCGGTATATGGTGTGGCGCAAATCTTAGCCGCCAATGTACGTATACTATAGCAACAAGTAGTACTAGGTGGAGGTCTATTATTGCTCTTAGGCCTATGCCAAGTTTGTATGGATAGATGAACCCTCTGATTCCTATCACACAATACCAATAGATCAGGGGAGAGGTAAAGAGGTAAAGTAATTGTATAGGAAAGAGCTTAAATGGTTGTGTGTAGAGTCCTAACTACAGTCTACTTTGATGTTCTTATATAGGCACTCTTCCCTAAAGCCTAAGCATGGTGACTCATATATATTACTCACACTCACGGCATGACTCATATTGAGACATACTATGAAAATCCATTAGCGGATACATATGAGTGAACTCTGCACCGTACCAAACCAATTCAAACTCCTAAGGCAAGACATGTACCCTCAAGTGGTTATATGTGTGAAAACCAGGACTCATAATATGAGTCATGTGCGAAAGTCATTACATCAGATGACTCACAAGTGTAGGTAATGCGCACAATCAACCTATTAGAAAATAACCCTCATTCCACTAATGTGCATCATTTCTAACCCCATGACTACTACCAAGTAATAGTGCGAAATCTGAGAGCCTTATGACTCATAAGTATCAATCATGTGAAATCCTGCCTTCAATAGTCATCAATTGTTACATTAATCTTCTTGGTTATTAGCCTGAGTCCCATCAGGCTCTATGTTCTATTCTCGTCACTCTTTCCCCAAACCTGCACGATGCCTTTTTCAACTTCCGAACTTCGTGTTGGGCGTGCTGGCAACTTTTACATATTTCTTCAAAGGTAAGGTTTGCCGTTCTAATAGTTCAGTCTTGGTCTACAATCACCCTATGATAGGTCTCTATATGAGGTCTATGGTACAGTATTGTAGCTTCGGAGGTGCCAAGTTGGTTTCGTAACCCCTCACCTTGTCATTTCAGGCATCCAACATCTGGACTACTATCTGTTTCCACATTTTCGCACCAATCTCTCTTGAACTGCTTCATCACAGTTGATTTCCTTTTCTATATACATGCATTACGTTTATTCAGAGGTGCGGCTACCCCAGTCATCCATGGTAGTTCCCCGCATCGATTTTATTGGGTCGGTATGCAGGGCAGATGTGCTTAAGGCAGTGGATCCAGGATATGTCCTTGTGGGGTTGTAGTGGTTTAGGTATTTTTGGTTGTTCACGATACTAATTAGATCCTTCCTTATGGCGGAATTGAACGTTTCAGTCGTCATTAGAGCTGTCAGTTCATGAAGGAACCCTAAGTTCAGTCTGTTGTTATCTCACCTCCTGCGTTGCATATGGGGGCATGGTGGGGGTTATATATTTGGGCTATCACCCCAACTGTAGGCTGGTGCCAGGATCATTTCATACTTTGTTTGTTCCTGCAAGAGTTCGATCTTGTCTGTAACGCATTCCGTGTTTTCTTCGGTACTGATGATGGAAAAGTTGACTTGCGTTGCTGGGGTTGTTGAATTTCTCCGCAGGTTACCACGTTTTATCGTCTTCAGGTACGTAGCGTATCCACTTCGCATTAGATTGTATGAGTTCTCCGTTTATGCCTGAATTGATAATTTCTCAAAGTCCTTACTCATATTCTCACTATAATTTGATAGGAGGTGGTGGTTCTTCACTTTGAGAGGGGAATTGATAATTGTGGTAGAGTTCGACACGTGAGATGTGGAAGGAGTTGCAGACCTTCTTCAGTTTGGGTAAGGCCAATTAGTAGGCACTTGTGTCCACCTTCTTAAGGATCTTGAATGCTCTGATTTTCTTATAATCCTGCTTCTTGCATGAACAAATTGTCCTGATGTTTCATAGCAGCAACCACATCATATAGCCTGACATGAGATTCACATTGTAAATTCCGTGCAGATCTTAATTCTCCTGTATTAACTGTGCATAGACTATTTCCAGTCATACGATAGTGTACAGCTGACCCATTTCTTCCTTATCGTTAATTTGTTTTGGTATCATTTGGCCAATTGAGTCATACTCCTAGAGGTTACCATAAATCTCATAGAATGGTGTGGTCTTATTGTTTGTTGTCTTGCATTCTTGTATGCGAATTCTGCCAATGGTAGTAGGTCTGTCCAGTTGTCCAGTTGATAGTAGATATAGGCTCTGAGGTATAGTTCTAGTAGGCCATTATTCCAGTCTGTTTGTCCCTTGGTCAGAGGATGGAAAGCGGTACTCTACCTCCTTTGTATTCATAATGATTTTGTCGTTTCTCTCCATAGTGCTGATGTGAACAAGGTTCCTCTATCTATCCTAATATCTTGTGCCAGTCCAGGTAGGCGAAATATTTTCCTTAGGAATATTTGCAGAACGTTATTAGTATTCATGTCCTTGTTGCCTGATATGAAATAACACATCTTGGTTAAATGATCGATTACCACCAGTATGACGTCACAGCTGCATGATATCGGAAGCTAGATGATAAAGTCCATTGCTATAGATTTCCCAGGTTGGTGCAGTGCTTCGTTTGGGTGCAGTAATCTATATCGTGCATGCTGGATAAAATTTGTTCTTTAGCAAGTATTTTAGTTTTTGATATATGGTTTCATATCATCCGGCATCTTGGCCCGTAATATTGTGTGGCTAGAATGGTTGTAGTTTTATCTATTCCCCTATGGGCGGATAGTGGTAGATAGTAGTTTTGTCGTATTATCGTTGTCCTTATTTCTTCTTCTTCAGGACCCAAATTTTTCCTCGATACCAGAGGTGTTCTTCCTTCTATTGCTATGTGCCAAGTGCGACTCCTTTCCTCTATTTGTCTCCTCTGGCCCGGACATCTTGGATTCCCGTTATCTATATATTAGTTTTCCTTGCTTCTCAGATTCCTACGTCTTCTTCAATATACTTCACAGCTTCATTAGGTTCAAAGTAGTGTTCAGTTGCTCGCAGGATTCTATGTTTCTGTTAAATACTTTCATCAATTTTTCGTAGGATGTCCTCTACCCTTCTCGATAGGGGGCCTAGCTATGGTCCTTCAGTTCCAGGTTAATATTGTCTCTTGATATAGTATTGGCTCAGTCTTTTGCTCTAGCTAATATGTCGGTCGTTGAGTTCTATGCTATTGGTGAAGAGGACCAGGTTCTAGTGGTCGATAAGTATCAGTACTCAATGTCAATACCCTTTTGCATATCTTTGCTACTTTTATAGCTTCCACGATTGCTACCGGCTCTTTATCAAGTAATGTCATCGTTGGATTCTCCGGGTAATATCATTATCAACTGGTATACCACTTGTTGCCAATTTGCATCCTAACGCTTTTGTACTAATATGTCGGAGCATAGATATGTTGATGCAACAGTTTGTATCAGGAAATCTTTGTCCGAATTGTAATTGAACTATAGTGCTGCGGATGTTAGGCTTTGTGTAGTTTATCGAAGGCCTGTTGTTGTTAATCCCTTCAGTTATATTTGACCTCTTTCTTGGTGAGCTGATATAAGGATTCGTCTATACAGCTGAACCCAACTATGAATCGCTCATAGAAGTTGCAGATTTCCCATGAAGCATTGTATGCATTGTTTGGTTTCCGTTGCTTTCCATTCCAATATTACTTCGCTATTGATGGGATCAAGATTGACTCCTTCTTCAATCATGATGAATCCCAGATAATCGGTTGGTTCTTTGTGAAACTCACACTTAGGTGGTTTGCGTGTGAGTCCTCCCATTCAGAAGCCCCTCAGGATATTTTTCCGTCATCAATACAGTGTTGTGCAAGGTTTGCCGAGTATATCTAAATATCATCTAGATAGTCAAGATAACTAATATCCAGGCACCGGCTCAGGGTTCTGTTGACCCAATTTTGGAAGGCTGCCACGACGTTTTAGAGACCAAAAGGCATTACATATTATTTGTTTATATCATACAATTGTTATAAATGTTGTTTTCTATTCGTCTCGTTCCTCGATCCAGATTTTGTGGTATGGATTTCGGATATCGCGTTTGGTGAATATTTTAGCCATCTTAGCCTATTATGGGCCTCCCCTATCAGTGGTATCAGAAAGCAGTAGCTTTTGGTAACTTCATTAAGTGCTTGGTAATCCACGCAAACTAGGGGTTTACGATCTTTGTTTTTGACAAACATGATTGATGATGGACCATTTGCATAAAAATCTCAGATCCAGCTTCTGTTTTTGTTGAAACCGTGATATAGTCTTAGCTCTTCCTGCGCTCTTTCTCCCAATGTGTATATCATTGTTGCCTGTACTGTTTCTCCTTTCTTTAGGTTGATCTCTAAATTAAGCTTGGTCTGTTGAGGTAGTAGTAGCGTTTCTTCTTCTTCCTTGAACATGTCCAGGTACTCATGATATTCCCTTGGTACAATATTCTGTGTCTTCTCCTTCAGTGGTCCTCCCTTTGTCTTGATTGCCAATTTAGACAAAATGTTGATTGCTTCGATCCTGGTAGGCTTGTTTGCTACATAATTGTATATGAGGATCCCGGTAATCTCGCTCCTTCGATAGAACTTCCCCAAAGAGGTACCACAGATCTCGTGGATCTCGATTATTTGGCGATCTGCTTTGTCAGTACTACCAAACTCTGCTTCGGCTCTCATAATGGGTTCCACTTGCTTGAATACTTTGCATTAGCCTATGACAACCTTTTCAAATATTAATTGTGCCATTCTTTCCTGGCTACACTCTATAATTGTCCTTTTCCAGTTAACCAGCACTATTTTGATATCATCCGTATAGAAAGCATAGATTACCCATGGATTGACTGTACAAAGATGTTCAACAGGTAATCTGCTAGGTGGAGAAATACATCCATAGGGGTCATTTAGTAGTTTTTAGTTAAGCTGTACTGACAAGTTTTTGGTCTTAGGCCGGATTGTTGACTCCTTCACTCCTATCGATGTTGTCTCCTACTGCCCTTGCTCAACGCATGGTAGGAATCCTAGATGTTTCGTTCAATCTGCGTATTTTGAGGTTATGTACATCTTTGGCATCAATCTTGGAGAATTGTATAGTTAAATTCTCTTCCCGTGCTTCTGCTTCCCGGACAAGGTTCATCACTAGTGACCATTCTAGGCATACCCTTGTACACCTCTCGCAACCTTAAGTAATCTTGAAACTTTCCCACTCGATCTTGTTGTTGTGTCTTCTTAACTATGATAGCCCAAAACAGACTTATGGAAGGGTATATATGCGATTTGGAAAGTTACTACTTCCCTATAGCTGCCAATGTCCTTTGGTACTTTCGGTATAGGAGTAATAGGTCCCATACCGCTTGGCTCCCCATCTGCAAGGTAGTTTTCACTTATTTCTTTTGCTCTCTTCAGTCATATGCCGTTTTGTAGGCTGAATTCCTAATTGATAAGGTTTTCTGTAGCTGTGGAGCCAATCATGCCGTTAATAAAGACGTTCTTGACCTCACAATGTATTAGCATTTTGGGCATGGCAGGGTCTTTTTGTTGTTCCTATATTTCCGTATTTGAAAGTGCCATGCAGATGTTGACGATTCTGGGGGTTTTGGGTGTCTTGTCGTACAGCCTATCTCAAACAGGTGACTCTCTTCGTTTCAGCACAAATCAGGTCCTTCTCTAGTCTTTATTTCATGCTGTTTGATATGTTCATTCCAGAGGTTATTTTTGGTCTAGCTCCTGAGCTGCCTGGTATAGTCCTTGACATCTCTCGCATTTCGGCCGTCATTAAAATCTGTGCCAAGTCTGACGCAACTCAAGCATAAATTGTTGTCTCTTAATCAGGGAAATTCTGCGAGTGAGTGGTTCAATTGTGGGAGCCTATTCTTCCGATCCATTTCCATTTGGTATCCTCGTGTTTGCATAATGATTCCCGATGTCCAGGATCAATTATCATTCCTTACCGTTTCTACTTTTCTGTTAAAGGAACCTATTTTTAAAGTAAGGTTATTGATCATATTGATCCAGTTTTCTTTCTCAATTTCCCACACTGCAAGGGCATCAACCTTTGTAGCAACAATATGGTCTGCTGCCCTTGTGTCTTGGAACCATTGGTGAATTCCTCTAAGGAACTCTCGATTGAATGTTCCATCGTCCTGATTGGTCTCCGTGGGTGTCAGGCGGAAGTCATTTCAGTATCCAATAACTAGTACCTTTCTTTGCATTAGGCAGGTGAGCTTTGTCAACAGTGCACTTTCTGGGTCCACATCACCAAACTGGTCTTGGAGGGCTGCAGAGAATACCTCACATGGAGTCCAGTTCTGTGTTTTGCATCCTTCAGAAAATTCAGTTATCCATCTTGCTGCTGCGTCCATTAGGAATCATTAAACATAGGTAATATTCTATATATTGTGTTTCTCAATTCTCTTCAAAGTATAATTGGCATTGTGCTAAGAAGGTTCGTATATGATCCTTAACTCAAGAAGGTTAGGAGGTTTCACGACCTTGATCCGGTGTTGGCTATTTGTCACTGATAGTTGATTAGGTTCATGAATTGGTGGAACTGTGGAGTTGTGAACCCTGCTTGTTGTTTTCCAGCTCCACCATCAGCAGTTGCTGGTGCTGGAATAGTTATTCTCTCTGGTCTTGGTGTTGCATGTTCTAGGGATCCAGCTGGTTAGGGAGGCTCAGCTGTGACTGGACTTCCTGTCCTTAGTGACTGACTCAAGGATAGGTGTGTGCAAATTGCTTTTTCAAATACCTTACCGAGTGTTGAGGTTTAAATTTCTCCCCCTAGGATGATGAGGTAGTTGTCCGTAAAGTTCTCCGTTTTGTTGTTCGGTGTATCCTAAATAACACAACTAGATGTTACAGGACCTATGCTCATGGATAAATTGTAACAGGTAACTACTTTTCTGTTGTTGGATGAATGTGAACTGGCCTTCCTAATAGTCTGGTATGGGGTGTGGCACTAATCTTAGCCACTAAGGTATTAGTACTAAGGCAATGAGTCGTACTAGGTGTAGGTCCACTATTTCTCAAGGGCCTATGCCTACGTTGTATTGATAGCGGGACTCAATGGTGTCTATGGCACAACACCAGTAGAGGAGTGGCGAGGTAAAGAAATTAAGTTATTGTATAGGAAAGAACTTAGATGGTGGCGTGAAAAGTCCTAACTAGAGACCAGTTTACCTTTTTTCCTTTATTCCTCTTATTTTTTTTTAATCATCAGTTTATTCTTAAACTACAAGAATTATATACAGCGCTACCTATGGCATAAACAAAACCTTAATCCCTAAAACTAAACACAAAGGAAACTAAGTGTAAATAAAGCTCCAACTGCACAGGTTACTGTCCATAAACCTCGTACGGTAAACTCAATTCAGGTAAAGCCAGCCTAGGAAATATTCTGACACGAAGCCATCTGGAAAGGAAAGACCGCAAGTTTTTAAGAACTAGGTTACGCAAAATGGGAGCAGGCAGGGGACCCTAAGGGGGTCGCGGAAACCAAAGGTGGCACAGATGTGCAGGGGGATTGCAGCATGTCAGGGGGGAAGCTATTCTGCGTCTCATGTAAGTAGGTGACTAGGTTGAGGATATTTGGTATAGAGGACCACATGAGGTCGTCCGCACCTATCCCGATGATACCTAGCGGTGGCGTCTGCGGGCAGCAGTAGTAGCCAAGCAGGAGTCTATGTCATGCTGGAAGTCTTCGTTGTAGTCCCAGCAACATGGACTGTGGGTAGGCGCACCCTCAGATGCCCTGGAGGTTTGGAAAGCGAGGTAGCTCTTGTGGACTCACTTTTGGTGAATGCGAACCTGCATGAACTTGCCGAGCACTATGAGAGGGTGTAGGGATTGGGACTGTCAGTCAGGTTAGTAGGCTGGGGCCGAACAAGCCACTCCGGAGTCGGTGATGATGATCTGGTGGGCACGCCTCCCAAGGCCAGTGATCGTGGTGCGCACAGCGGGTGGTGGGGGTGAGGAGGATAGAAGGGTATTAGAACAAACCATGGTAGGGTGGCGAACGATAAGGGTACCAGGATGGGGAGGATGAGGTGGGCAATCGCATATATAGGGAAGTGGGTGCGTACTGGTGGACAAGGAGGAGCAGGTTTTAAGTGGAGAGGGTTCACATTGGGGTGGAGGTGGCGTGCAAGTTGACCATACAAGTTTGGAGAATGAGGCTGAAGGAGGGTGGGATAGACCTGGGAGAGCCACCATGCGGTTGGGTTGATGGTAGGTGGGGCGTATTGAGGTCTGAGCGCAGCTAGCCTACTGCGATAGGCATATAGGAGGGTGTTAGGAGGGATCCAACTGTCAAGTGAGAGGACGCAGAGTCAGGTAGAGTGAAAGCAATTGGGGACCCATATCTGTATCTGGTGCCAAAAGACTTCCTTGTATGGTATCACTCCGCGCAAGGGTACTAAGAGGTCAGCCCCGTGGATGAGGATAGGGATGGGGAGGGAGACAGCAAGGCAGTGGTACAGGTGTGGGGAGAGGCATGGACCTGGTGGGGAAAGCCAGTGTATAGTGGCGAAGGTACCTTGAGAGAGGGCGACTCATGTGGACAAGTGAGTTGATGTGGAAAGCAATAGGGTGAGCCTGTAGCCATTTCACCAAAGGGAGTTGGCTGGACGGAAGACCTGCCTATCCAGCTGTATGAGGATGATGCGAGTGATGCACAGCTGGTTCTTGGTCCGCGAGGGAATAAAGTCTGTCTTGCTGACTGTAAAAGAACCTTGCGCGGTACTCAGCGACGTTTGATCTTAAAAAATGATGCCTGTAGCAGCGTAAACATTGTTGCGATAGGAAGATGATGATACAGTTAAAGCAAAATCATCAACATAGGAAAAAATAAGGCCCCTGGTAAAGTGGAAATGAAAGGAAGAAACATAAAATATAAAAAGCAAATCAGAGCGGGGCGACCCCAGAGGGGTGCCAACAGAAATGGAAGAAATAATTCCCCTTGATCCCTGAAAGAGAAGATGGCACGTGCGGCCAGTATGGAAGGACCTAAAGCCGGAGATAGTGTAGTTGTTGACCCCTTTTTGCCTGAAAACAGATAAGAGATAGTCTGGATGCACCTTTTCAAAACTGACTTTGAGATCAAGGAAGAAGGTACTGATGCAAAGGGAAGGGCAATGTAGGGTGCGGACTCTGTGGGCGAGGGTGGGGACAGCATCATAGGAGGAAAGGCCCGCAAGGGAGCCACATAGGTAGGGACTGAGGAGTCAACCGGCCATGGGGACGAGGGCGAAGCGGGAGGCGACAATTCTCTCCAAAACCAAGGATATTGTCTCAATAAGGATGATGACCTTAAAGTAGACTAGGGTGTCATACCATGGCTTACCTAGCTTTTCCAGTACCACACTGCTGGCCTTTTTAAGGGAGGGGGTGTGGATCTGGTAGAGGGAAAGAAGGAAGAGGAGGGAAATTAATAAGGAAGGGCTGGTGTGGTGGACGACGGACCATGCCACCTAGGAGAGGGTATCAGGACCCAGGACTGAGGAGGAGGAGGAAGCGCTGAGGGCAGCACTAATCACGTCTGCGGATAGCTCTGGGGCATCGAAGTTGGGCCAGAGGATAGAGGGGGCGCGGCTGGAGTAACGAGTTGGGAAGACGTGGTTGAGCTGAGGTTTATTGATGGACGCGGGATGTCAGTCTCTGGGAGGGAGGGCAAGCGAGTCTTGGGGGAACCTATGGGTAGTTGCTTGTTGGCCCATAGGGAAGAGGGAGTGGCGTGCAGGTAGAGGGATGCAAGTTAGGCCTTTTTTGCCCTCATTATGGCCTTGAAGTAGCTAAGGCTGGCAAATCTGCCACCAGAGATATCAAAAATGGAACGTGTAGAGCGGGACTTGCAGCAGTGCAGTGATGTTCTTGCCTATGAGTAATGTGGAGGGGTGACCACCAGGGCTTAGCCCTAAGGCACAGGTAGGAGAGGGAGGTGTGGTAGCGGAGCATGGAGATAACATGATAGAAGTTGTTGTTAAACCATAAGGGAGAAGGGTCGGTGGGGAGGCATGGGGTATCAATGACTCCCAGCTAGTAATGTTGGCACGAGATGGTGGCCCTGAGAAGCAAGCCCCAGTTGGGGCGTGAGGTTGTTGGTATTTTTAGGACGCCTAAAGGAGAGCAAAATGGGGACATGGTCTGAGCCAGTTGAGGGGAGGTGAGTGCTCCATAAGGTTAAAAGAGAAAATAATCCTGCAGAGACAAAAGAAGTACCTAAAGGGGAGATTCTATGTCTAACACCCAAGGGGAAGCGGGTTAAGCCACCCCAGGTATTCAAGAGATGATTATCGACCTCGAGCCACCTGTGCAAGTAACGAAAAAAAACAGATAACACGGTGGGCGAGTTGGCCATTAGCATATCACAGGAGGGGTAGTGGATGTTAAAATCGCTTAAGGAAAGAATCGGAAACCCATCGAGGGGTAACAACTAAAGAAGGGAAATAGTACGTGAGGAAGAGACACTGCTGGGAAGTGAGTATGAGTTCAGTACTCGGAGGCATCGAAAGGAAAGCATCAACAGTCGATCTTTGTGGAAATAGTCAAGGGTCATACTGTCAATCCACCAAAGGAAAAGGGGAAGTTTGACGCACAGGGAGAGTAATGCAGAGGAAACATAACAGGACACCAGAGGCTTTTTGAGTGAGGAACAAGGTGGAGAAAAGGATTTGAAACCAGCAAAGGTGGGAACACGACTTCAGAAATCCGTAGAATCCGGGATGCAGACTAAGGAAACAGGAAAGGAGAGTTCAATCGAAGAATTGAACAAGAAAGAAAAGACATCCCAGCTACGCAGGCGGTTGTGTTGAGCTGGTGAGTAAAAGGACGAGGCCCAATAAGTCTCATAAAGAGGAGGGGTGGTTGTTTAATGTATTATGGGGTGGAGCCCATAGGATCGCGTGGGCCATGGGATTGCCTGGGCGCCACCTGGGTGAGTGTGGCACCGGGCCGGAAGGTGGACCTGGACAGGTGCGGGGCGGACTAGGGGGGCACCATGGCCCCCAGAGTGGTTAGGTGAAGGGTAGGACCCTAGGGTCCTGGAGGGGGAGGGGAGGAGCATGAGACTGTGGTAGTGAAAGGGGGGAGATCTGGTAAGATGTCCATCTCGTTATCATCTGCGATGGTCTTGGTGGCAGTCAGAGCAGGGGGGCGAGGACTTGGAAGGGTAGGGCAGTCCCGATTACCGCCAGAGTGATCACATTAGTAGTTCGTACTGCGATATGTGGACATCACTCAGTAGGTGGGTATAGTCAATTTGTATTGCCTTATTTGGAGCATGAAGGATTTCAGCATCTATGGTCAGCTCTCGTGTGGTGGAGAGTGCAGAAGAGACCCACCGGGTAGGGTGTTTCGAACAGGAGGGCCATCTGACCAAAGGCCCAGAACTTGTGACATTGTGTGTTGGGATAGTAGGAGAATGCGCTTTCAGAAAACCTCTTGGTTGAAAAGAGCAAATTATCTGGTAGAACGGAGGAGGCATGCTCAATAGGTGTGGTAAGGACTAGCGAGCAAGAGTGTTTCACGTGCGAGACTGGGACCCTACCGAGGAACCTAGAAGAAGGGATAGGGACACCAGTGGAGTTAAGCATTGATGTGGAGAGGCCGCTGAGGAGGTCATCTTCATTCGGAGCGAGGCATGCGGAAGGAACATATTGGATCGCGATCTGAATGGCTGTGGGAGCCGGCTGGAAGGGGAGGCAGGGGTTATCGCCAACTGAAAATGATTGGTTGAGGCGCCTGGTGCGGGCCTCAAAATCGGTGCGTAACAAAGGGCAAGGACTTGGCCATCAAGGCCAGTGAGGAAGACCGAGCCTGGGTCGCTGAATGAGACCTTGAAGCCATGGGGCAGGGTGGAGTTAGGATCGACCAGTGCCAAGGCTGCCAGATCTAGAAGGAGTCCAGAAAGGACGGCTGCATCTGGGTGGAGTGCTGGTAAGGAAAGAGGGGTGCAAAGCTTTCCGGCTGGAGTCGTAAGAGGCGATGGAGAGGGTGGTGGTTGTGATAGAGGCGAGGTGGATTCATGAGTGGAAGAGACCTAGGTGGCTTGGTTGGCAGCTGCTGACGAGACCTAGGCTCTAGAGGGAGGGCTAGCTGAGTACTTTCTCGTATTCCTTCTTTCTAGCACGATTTGGGCATAATATGTGGAAGAAGTTTCACAGTCGCGGAACTGATCACCAGAGAAACCAAGGATAACTAGAGGGGTACCTTAGGTGGCAGGGGGCAGG
>QFET01004308.1:0-20166 GCA_003316355.1 Tuber calosporum
CACCTGACTACAAGTATGAGTCAGGGGTTTCATGCATGTGACGCGATTAGCGCACATGAGCTTTATGGAAATTGGATACTAGGGGGATTGTATACTATGACTCAAATTGTGAGTCATAGGACGTTTGTTATACTATGACTTACACGGCAGTCATAGTAAAGAGGTGACTCATAGTAAAGTCAGCAGGCTTAGGGTTGTGGAAAGAGCGCCTATATAAGGAGGGTCACGGACGCAGATAGCTAGCTCTTCACGCAACCACCTAAGTCACTTCCTATGTTATACTTTTACTATTAGTTCAATCTATACTTTATTCTTATTACGACCATCCGTTTATATCACCGACCGAAAGGTGATTCGAGAAACGTATCGCTAAGGAGCAGTCGCACGGGCTAGGAGTGAAAGGACTCTGCGTTCCCTAGGCGACATAAGGCTACGAGACCTGAAGAGCGGTAAGACGAGCGGTACGTATCGTTACCTTTTGCAGTTAAAGGAGATAGTGTGCCTTGTCCGGCAGACTAAGGATAGGTTTGTAACAGTCTTACTAAAACTCATATTGTGCAAGAAGAATCAATAAATTTCAGAAGCAGATAATAGCCTGAATATACAAATTGGAAAAACTCTAATTAAATACCTAGCATGTTGCTTTGCTATATATGCAGGTTTTAAATCTATTATTTAACAAGGAAAGTATATAGATTCTGATACTTACAAATGTACTAAACTTATAAAGGTTGTATGAGAGTTATTTCAGGAGTAGTCTATATCAAAGTTCATGTTACTTGAATATGAAAACTATGTCAGAAATTATCCCTGTGGAATTCGAGACTATTGTATCCAAAGTTTCTTTTTGATTTTTTTTTGATTATCTAATTGAGTTACTGTTTAAGGTACCGAAACTAAATGAAGTGCAAGCTATGGCAGAGAGAAACCTCCAACTACAGTCCATGCCCTCCTGCAGGTAGAATAACTCTCTTACCGAAACAAGTTTAGGCACTGGGAGAGAAAAAACTACTAAGAAGAAACAGGCCTGAAATTTTCCAAACGACGGTAAACCTTTAACCTCCGCAGACGTAGGACATAGTAAATAAATAAAGTAAACAGTGATCAAGAACCAATACCCCAAAAGAAAAGAAAACACTAAAGCGAGAAACCAACCTGGACTATTAATTTGGCCAAAGGCACATTATCCCATATCCCACTATTCCGGAAGGGTAAGGCAGACGGCGGAGGCAATTAAATCTGCAGGAACGATGAGGCGCAAGCAATCAAGCCGAAGGTGGTGGGTAGGCCAATAGAGGAGGAGGGAATGTTTGGTAGACAATGTAAATCGCTGTATCCTCTGAAAGTCGTGGCAGTATGGTGCTAGCAAAAGGGGGTCAGCAGTAGGATGCCAGCTCCAACAGAAAGGAGGAGAGGTAAGGAGAGGATGGAGGTGGAGTAGACCCAAGGACCAACGGAATCGTCTGTGTGGCCATCTTGGCAGTTCTTATCAAGGTGTCAATAGGGGAATCGACCATCAGACTGCTAGAGCAACTGTAGGCCTGTTGAAAGTTTCCCCTTACTGTAACCCGGTCTCCCAGCCATATAGGGAGGTCAGAATGAATCCCCGACTATGTAAATGTTAAGCGAGGTAGAGGAAAAAGCTAAGTGAGGCAAAATAAAAGCTGGGAAAGGTGAGGAACCATTAACAAAGATGGTAGAAGAGGAGAGATGGAGCCCCAAGAGGTAGACCCTAAAGAGCACAGAGAGGAGAGAATAATTAAGACAAACCACCACCCTCTGAAGTGGCCAAAGGGTGAAGTTGAGTTGAAACAAAAGTGGTGATGATTCCTTGTTGTTGTAACGCCTCCGTGGGTTTATCAGGCACCAAAGGGATGCGTCTCGGTAAGCTATAACGATAACTAACTCAGATCCCAAACTGTCGGGACTTCAAGTGAGTGATAGCTACCGGAGATCTTGATAGGTTGTCAACAGCTGTCGATTACTAAATCGCCAGCTTCGCTAAGTCCTAGACTTCCTTGCTGTGGTTTCGTGCAAACTGAAAAGAAGTAACTGCTCAACCAAGTATATTGAAATACTCTGTCTGTTGAAGGTTGCCCTATCTAAGCTCCAGAAGGCAGTCTTAAATAGATGATCTCGCTTTTCCAAAGCTTTCCATATCCTTCCATTTGAATTCCAATCAATGGATATAACCATGCTCCGCTTGTAAAGTCCTCCAATAAAACAAATTCCTCATGCACCTAAACAGTACAACAAACAAAATATGTATTATCCCGATACATAAAACCTAACATAAAACATATCAGGTGTCAGCCTGATAGATGAAACACAACATAAAACAAACTAAGTATCAAACGATACTTGAAACTAATAATAAAATAAACTAACCCCTTACTACCCCTGCTAGTTTCCGTTAGCCTTGTCAGCCTTAATAATAGTAACCAATACGGGTTACACCCAGAAAATAAAACAACTGTTTCCTAAAACAAAAAACCAAAAAAAACAAATTTCCAAATATCAAAATCCGGATCAAAACCAAGTTTCGATAACCTCACCATCATCAGAAACTCCTGAGTCGTCATAGTCGCTCTCAAAGTAGTGTTTCCAAAATTCATCGTCCACCTTTCCTTCATAAGCAAACTCTCCGTATACTGGTGTCTTTGGCATGAATCCGATCTCGATATATCCAGTAATGATGGGAAACTCGTCGCCGGGACAGTTATCTGTCCACCATTCCTGGACAAGGTTCATAGTGTTCTCCAATTCTTCGACAGGCTCCCAGCTGTTCTCAGAATCTTCATAACCTTTCCACTTAATAAGTAACTGGTCTCGTCCATAGTGCTGGTGGTGGTCAAACACTTGTTCAAATTCCCATTCCGGTACTTCTTCAATGAGGATTTGCGCTGGTTTAGCATGGGCTCTGCCAGGGAACCTCTCATCATCGTTCTCCATGAACCTCTTAACTGTATTGCAATGAAATACCCCTTCCTTGCAGCGGTAAATCATAGCATCCACCTTAACTATGTAGTTTTGGGTGTGGGAGTCGTATTCCAACACCACGAAGGGTCCCTCGCCATCAGGGTTCCAGTTTCTTGCTTCTACCAGATTCTGTAGCGAACAGGTCCCCTCAAACTATCAATCGTTCACCCACATCAATGGGTTTGTGTGTGGTCCTTCTTCTTGCTGCCATCCTGGTGCTCCTAAATCTTGCTATCTTGACAGATTGATAGGCCTTATTACGCAATTCCTGGTGTCTGTTCAAGGGGTCATCGGAGGCAGGCACCTGGGTGTTCCTGACTCTGATAGTTGACAGCATAGGGTAATCTCGTCCATACACGGCTTTGTATGGTGAGATGTTCAAGACATCAGAATGTCCTGCATTCTCGTAGGCTGCTAACTCAGGAAGCGCAAGTAACCAGTTGTTCTGGCGCTTGTTAACTACATTCCTCAAGGTGGTCTTAAGTTCCCTAATCTTTCTCTCAACCTGGCCCTTGGTTTCATGGTATCCAGGTACTGCCTTGATGTGCTGGATCCCCAAAGACTTCATGCTTTGGGCCCAAAATCGTGAGGTAAAACGTGGGTCTGCATCGCTAATAATTGACGTAGGTACTCCATGTGGAGTGAAAATATGGTGCTGGAGGAGGGTGAGTGTCTCTATAGCTTGACTGTTTGAATGCGTAGGGATAAACCAAGTGAATCCATCCGCCCTATCAACAACGACTAGTACTGTATCGTACTTGTTGTTTCCAGATTTGTTGAATGGTCCTGCAAAGTTGATAGCGAAGGAGATGAATATCTCGGAGGGTACTGGCATAGACTGTGCCTCTCCTTCAGGTAACTTGTTGCGTTCCTTATTCCTTTGGCATAAATCGCATTAGCGAACATAGTCTTGAAAATCCTTCCTCATCTCAGGCAGGAATATGTCTTCTGTAGTATAGGTTAGGTTCCTATCTGCGCTATGGTTTCCTCTGTTGTGAATCTCATCAAGAACGATCTCCCTGAGTGTCATTCCATTCACTGCATGTCGCTTAGGTATGTATAGACAAACTTGACAACCCCTGATTGTTGCATACATTAGTCCATCACTGATCCTATAGTGGGATAGCTTGCCACCTCTTGCAGTGTTGATAGCGTCAGAAGCCTGCTTGTATAGGTCATCGTTCCTGTAGGCTTCAACCATCTGTCTTTTCTATTGGCTACTCACCTCTGCCACTACTGCTACTGTATCCCGTTCATCCTGTACTCGCTGCAGGCGTGGTACTTCCTCCTCCTCGTCCTCGTAAAGTTCGTAGAGTGTACGCTGGTGGTGAGGTAGTTTAGGTGGTTTGATGACTGGTATAAGTCTTGGTTGGCCTAGTACCGCATTAGAGTACAAGGGCCGCTTAGGCTCCTTTGGTAGTTGTGGGTAGGGACTCTCCTGGTCCTGATAATTCGAACTCATATCTCCTAGTTGTTCGTTCAAACCTCGTCTGATAGCATCCAGGTCCAATACCGGCCGTGGAGGTAGCAAGATGCTATTCCTTTCTTCTTAGGTAGAGACTAGCTTGTGTAGAACAATCTTATCGCTAAGTTTTTCGTCCACATGGATGGTACAATGAGGATTTAAGCATGCACTCCAGTGCATGGCCGCATGATTTCTCTCATCATCGCTAATCTCTAGGGTGACTCTGTCTCCCCCATCGTTTCCTGCCCTGATATAGCAATCTGAGGTATCCGATAAAAGTGGTTCTTCATCAGGAAGTAGTTCGAAGCCTGACATATTTGAGGATGTAAAACGTATGTTATAAGGATTTCAATCTTCTTCGTTGGTAGGGTCTTGAGCCTAGTTTGGTTCTGGATCAAATTGCTCATTAAGACAGGAAAGAGCGTCAGCTAAATAGTTTCCCTTCCCAGGCCTATAACATATCTTTGCCTCGTATTTCCCCAACTGGGTTCGCCACCTCCGCTGCTTGCATGACGGGTTCTTGGCTGTCTTCAGGTATACCAGTGGTTGGTGGTCGGTTATGATCGTAAATTCACGCCCTACAAGAATATGATCAAAGGAGGTTAAGAGATCCATAATTGCAAGTGCTTCCTTATCGGTAGTTCCGTAATTCATTAGTGAGTGGGTGAATTTCCTGCTGTGTAATGCCGCAGGCCTCGCCGTTTCAGGTGTGTCTCCTTGTCCTACCCAAGCTCCTACCCCTGAGTCAGACGCATCCATAATGAGCTATATCTTTTGTCCTGAGGTATGGTTGATTGGTCTCATGACCTGATTCTGTTTAGCGATATCCTTTACATTCTCGATGCATTGATCATATGTTGGTGTTCAAACAAACTCCTCATTTCCGGCAGGGTCCGTCAAGGGTGCTGTTATAGTTGCGATATGCGGTAGGTATTGGCTAGTATAGTTTACCAATCCTAGGAACTCCAGGAGTTGCTTCTTATTCTGCGGTGTTTCCCACCCCTCAATCCTCCTGATCTTTTCAAGTGAGGTCTAAGCCCCTTGTCATCGATGATGTGGCCTAGTACTTGCAATTCTTTGGCGAAGAAGTCCGACTTCTCTCTGCTCGCAAAGAACTCTGCTTTTTCCAACTTGTCACAGACCGCTTTAATGTGTTTCAAGGTGTTGGACTCTGATTCGGAGAATATGAGTATATCGTCGATGTACACCCACACGAATTCTCCCAGGTAGTCGGCGTGTAGATCTGACATGATCCTCATGAATATTTCTGGTTCATTCATGTCTCCTTGTAACATAACCTTGCTAACGTAACCCCCAAAGGGTGTTTTGAAACAGTTATATTTAACATCGTCAGGGTACACTCTGGTTTGAAAATAGGCGTCACTTAGGTCAATGTTACTCCTGTATCACGCCCTTCCTAGTGCATTGAGTAATCTCCTTTGGTTCGGAATAGGTTCGTCATCCTTTCGCGTATTGTCATTTCTCGCTGTAAGGTCCGCTAGACATCTGATCCTACCATCAGTCTTCCCTTTGACTGATACAAACATTGGTGCTGCTCCTGGCACTTCTGCCCTTTCAAGGACTCCTTCACGCTGTTTCTGGTCCAGCCATGCTTTGAGTCGAATCTCGTACTTTTCTGGTACTGAGTATGTTGGAATCGTCTTCAGATTCTCTGGATCCTTTAATCTGTTTCGGTAGTTGATCTTCCTTAAAGGTGGTAATCTTTCAGGAATCGGATCTAGGAATTCCTTTGGGTATTGTTCCATTATCTCTTCTGTTCTTGTCACAGCTGCTCGAATTCTGGCACTCGTTGGCGTGCAATTGACCCATATCATGCGGTCCAGAAAGTGAATCCTCAGCTTTCCATATTCGCCTGATGTTTTGTTTCGTGATAGCAATGGCATTCCAAGGAAAGCATCGTACTTGGCTAAGTATCCCACGATTATTTTATTGCCTGTAGTCTTCATCTTCCCAATTACTATGCTGACATTACATTCTTTCTGGGATTCAGATCGTGACCCTTTCATAGCTATATGTATGGTTGCAGGAGTTGCCATTTCGGTACATGAGATTCCATGTGTAGTGACAAAGGTTGCGCTCTATAGGTCTGTTCCTATTGTTCCTGTATCAAATAGGACTCTCGCTTGTTTACTTTAATCAGGATCGTTCCTTCCAATCCTGTGTGGCTCTTATCTCCCTTGGGTAGCGTGTTCTGTGCTGATGCATTGGTCTCGACTTCTAGGGCATTGACATAAACTTCATCTTCGCTGCTGACTTCTTCAACTCAGTTCGATAACGTTTCCTTTTTTGGTGTCTTTCCTTTGCCTTTGTCGCTTTTGCTAGCACAATCCTTTGCCATATGTCCCTTACCTCCGCAGCTAAAGCACGCTCCCTTTTCTCTTGTAGTCTTTGTCTTGCTTGTTTCCTTTTTCTTCCACTGAGGTTTGCTCTCCTTCTTAGGGCTTTCTTCCCTGTATCGATCCTTCTGTTTCTCCTTCCCATATGCTCCAATGTCATGGAGTATTGCCTAGACCTTCTCTCATAGGCTATCGTGGTCTTGATAGTTTCATCGGAATCATACCAAGTTGCTACATCTCTCCTTGGTCGGCTGTGCATACATTAGAAAAATAGGTGGATGAAGGCATATTCAGATATTGGGCCTTCTGGTAGGCGTGATCGATACATCAATAGGTCAGTTGCCACAGTTGTGATGCGTTGAGTTTTGCCGTGCTTGACTTGCTCTATCTCGTGAAATCTTCGGTATAGGTCATCCTTTTGTCTGGATGTTTGGAATCTTTCTCTTAACCAATCAATGAGTTGATCTCTGGTTAAATCATCGCCATAGTGTTCCGCTACAGGGAAAGCTGCTTCTTGCACTCTCCCTTCTGTGTATAGTATGCAGTTATTTCCCGCGCCATCAGTCTTGGAGTTTACTCCATGTAGGCGTAGGAACAGTTGTGTTGACTGGTACCATCGATCGAACACTTCTAGCTTGGGGTCTTCTCCTTCACCACTGAACCTCTTTGGTGTAGGAACCTTGATGCTAAGCTTCGCTGTGGTTGCTGGTGTTGGCTCTCTAGCGACTGGCGGATTACTAGTTTCGGGATTCGACATGTTGTCGCAATCACTAGAGCTATCGGAGCTCTCTTCGCTGTCTGCGCTGCTTGGATCGTCCTTGGGTGTTCCTACTTGCTTTCCCTACAATACCTTTGGCGTACCAGGGAACTCTGCAGGAGTTCTCGCTTTTCCTTTAGCTAGTTCCTTCGCTGATTCCTCTGGCAATTGCTTTGCTTGGTCTCGTGATCACTGTCTCCCTGCTTCGTCTACTTTGAAGCTGGATGCCATAGATTGTTCGCCTTTGGTGCTCAGACTGCCTATATTTTTGGTAAGTTCCTGTCGCAGGATCTGCTTACCTAACCTTGTCGGAAGTCTCTCGTCACCTATTCTGGGCAACTGCTTGCAAGCCTGAGGTTTCCAAACCTTGGCCTGCTTCTAACTCAACTACTTGTTGTAGTTAAAAAAATGTAACGCCTCCCTGGGTGTATCAGGTACCAAAGGGATGTGTCACAGTAAGGTATAATAATAACTAACTCAGATCACAAACTGTCGGGACCTCAAGTGAGTGATAGATACCGGAGATCTTGATTGGTTGTCAAACAGCCATTGTTTACTATATCGCCAGCTTCGCTAACTCCTAGACTTACTTGCTGTGGTTTCGTGCGAACTGAAAAGAAGTAACTGCTCAACCAAGTATATTCAAAAACTCTGTCTGTCGAAGTCTGCCCTATTTAAGCTTCAGAGGGGCTGTCTTAAATACATGATCTCGCTTTTCCAAAGCTTTCCATATCGTTCCATTTGATATTCAATCAACGGATTAACCAAGCTCCGCATGTAAAGTCCTCTAATGAAACAAATGCCTCATGCACCTAAACGGTACAACAAACAAAATATGTTTCATCCCAATACATAAAACCAAACATAAAACATATCGGGTGTCAGCCTGATATATGAAACCTAACATAAAACAAACTAAGTCTCACGATTGGTGACTATGTAAGGCAGGATTTCGCATGACTCATAGTTATGAGTTACAAGATTATCATATTTCGCACTATGACTTATTAGAAGTCTTGGGGTTTCACATGATGCACACTTGTGCAATCATTGTTATGATGTGATTGGTTGATTGTGCGCATGACTCACATTTGAGAGTCATATGATGTATTGCTTTTCGCACATGACTCACACTATGAGTCATGGGTTTCGCGCATGTGACCCCTTTAGGGCACATGACTTATATTTTGAGTTATGATTGGTTGGCATGCGGCGCAGTTGACTCAGAGGAGTCAGCTGATGGATTTCATACTATGACTCACTATGAGTCATAGAGGTCGTGTGACTCACAGGTATGAGTCACCAGGGTTAGGGTAGAGGGAAGAGTGCCTATATAAGGACCTCTAGGCACCCTGTAGTTAGGACTCTTCACGCAACCATCTAAGTTCTTTCCAATACAATTACTTTACCTCTTTACCTCTTCATTCCTCTATTGGCATTGTGCCATAGGAACCATAGGGTTCGGCTATCAAGACAACGTAGGCATAGGCCTAAGAGCAATAGTGGAAACCCGCCTAGTACTACTCGTTGCAATAGTACTCCTACCCTAGTGGCTGAGATTAGGGCCAGGCCCCATACCGGACTATAACAACGGCCCGGTCATATCCATCCAATCCAAAGAGAAGTAATTACCTGTTGCAAAACCTGCTTACCACATAGGATCATAACATTTGTTTGTGTCACCTAAGCAACACCTAACTACAAAACGGCAGACTCTACAGACAACGACATCGACCTTACAGAGAGAGAAATCGATACCTCAACAATTGGTCCTGCACTTGAAGAAGCAATTAGCACAAATATATCCAGAAGCCAGTCACAAAGAACCACAAGCCCGGTGACACCTGAGCCTGCCTCACTAAGAGGATCTCTGGAACCCGAAACCCTAGGACCAGAAAGGATGTCAGCCCAGGGAGCAGCAACTGCCAGCGGTGGAGTAGGAATTCAAGTAGCAGGATTTACAACTGCACAGTTCCAAGAGATCCTGACTCTGATAAACAAGCAGCAAGAAACAACCAACAACTGGATCAAGGTCGAGAAACCCCCTACCTTCCATGGAATAAGGACCAAACTACGAACCATCTTAGTGCAATGCCAATTATACTTTGAAGCGATACAAGAAACAAGACATACGGAACGCATCACCTACGTCAAGTGCTTGCAGAGGGATGCAGCAGCAAGCTGGATAACCCCCTTTGCAGAAGAATGCAAGCTGGAGACCTAGACTACATATGAAGATTTCACTACAGCCCTCAAAGACCAGTTTGGGGATGTGGATTCAGAAAATGCAGCTAGGACAAAGCTTGACCGCCTGAGGCAAGGCAAGGAACCAGTCACGGAATACTGGAATGACTTTCGCCTCACAGCTACAGAGGCGAATGAGGATGATTGTAAACTAAAACGCCAATTCCTTAAAGGAATTAAGTGAACGCTCCAAGACTCATGGGCAGCGGACCACATGGTGGCGGCAAATGTCGATGCCCTTGCAGCCTGGGCAATCGGAAAAGAAAACTGGATCAACATAATCAAGTACCTTCAAGGAAACAACAGTACCTTTATCCAACAATAGGAAATGGACAGGAATAATAATGGAACCTGGAAGTAGGGTAACAATACGGAAACCCGAGAGGACCCAATGGACCTGGATGATACAAGAAGGCACCCACGACTAAACCTCTCACGAGCAGAATTCACAAGAAGAAGGGACAATATCCTATGCCTGGGATGCGCCAGACCTGGGCACAGATTCAGTAATTGCCGAAATGCAAGAGATGAGAAGGACAATACCAGGCAGTTCAACAGCAAGACCAACAATAATCGCTGGAAACCACGAACCAACCTACATGCAATGGAGATCAGAGAAACACCTGAAGAGTCGGGAAACGAAGAAAGTCCCCTGTAAGAGATAGGCTGTGGGACAAAAAAACCTAAACCATCTGAATCGGTAAAATCTACATGGCACTTACCAATACGGAAACTTTGGAATAAGAAAAGGACCATCCTATGGTCAAAATACGTTTACATGTCAAGGACAAGTCAGTTATCATCAATGGCATGATTGACTCTGGCGCTACAGAGAACTTTATTGACAAGGAATTCATCAACAAACATGGTATAAAAATAAAGAAAGCCAAAGAAATACTGGAAATCTACCTTGCAGACGGGGAGCCAAGCGCTATAGGACCAATTACCCATATAGCTGAAGTACCTATGAACATTGGCAGCCATAGGGAAGTGGCAACTTTCCAAATCGCAGATCTACCCAACCATGACGCAGTGTTAGGTCTGCCATGGTTAAGAAGACACAACCGCAAGATCGATTGGGTAAGCAACAAGATTCCGTTTGATAGCGCGATGTGTACAATAGTATGCCTCGAGAGCTTTCCAGCAGTAGACTTAGTCCCTGAGTCAGAAGCCCTGGAAGAGCTCTTAGAGATACAGTTCTCCACTATCCAGGCCGATGATTTCCAGAACATCAAAATCCAAAGATTGAGCAATACGGCCACACTCCCTACCCAGGGGTCAGCCAAGGCTGCAGGACATGACCTGTACGCAGACGAGAGAATTACCATACCGGCATAAGGACATGGAATAGTCAACACCGGGATAGCTATAGGACTAGGAGAAGGCGCCTATGGGCGAGTGGCTCCACGCAGTGGATTAGCAGTTTGTTAGGCACATAACTCCCACAAGGGCCCAGAGGAGCGGTTTGAGAGCTCTGGGCTTGAAACTCCACAGACTAATACCCCCCTCCGGCCCTGACATTGGCCCCGGACGACAGCACTGGCGCCATGTGCAGTTGCTCACAATCATAGAAAGATAAAATATTGGAGCACCTCTCGTAACACCGTATACGTCGTCACCATCCGTCCGACCGGGTCCAGTCCGCAGGGTATATAAGAGGGCATCTCTGGCTACACCTGGGAAAAAGAACCAAGCGATTTCGTTAGGAACTCGCAGAGTTACATCCCGTTGAAGTCAAGAGACCAAAACATCGTCCGGAAGCCTAGGAGGGAGTGGTATTCGACCTATTCCGCAGAAAATAGTACCGAACCCCAAATGAATGCCTATCATAGGCAAGCAAGCGTATAGGAACATGTTGATAAGGAGAGGCAGTGAAGACGAGAAGGCAATTGGGCCGATCGTGAACTCAAGTCATCCTGAAAGCCCTCTGCAGAGCCGGATATCCCTGCACGAAGCGGATTGGGTCGACAACCAAGTTGGCCCCATGGTGTTCTAAGAAACTATTGGCAGATTCCAAACTGGACGGTCATAGTTTATACAGCAGAACGAAGGTAAACATCTCTCACCGAGTGGGCCCACCCACCATCGGAGAAAGGAGAGCTCTGATCACACCATTAGCCGTGCTGGGAAGAGATTTTTTCATGGTCAAAGGGGGTTCGCTCTAGATTTCGAAGTGAGGAATTAGTTAGAAGATACATGGTTGTAGGTTGATTTGATGTAGTCCGCGAACACTCAGACGCGGGATATAAATATCGAAGTGCCTCCCGAGCTTTACACCTGATCAAGCAACGGAGAAGAGATCTTATCAATATCATAAGTTTTACTCAAAATCTTTACCAACGAGCCTTCCTAGACAATCTCCGTTTACGAAGAAAGATTTAAGCTTAGTTTGATTCGCTTGCCCTTAGAATCGGCTACCCTTAACAGTATATTGATATTTCTCCTTGTTACCAAGGCTCAATACATGACTATCGGCTATCTCGAATCATTCCTCAGGAATCATACAAACTCATAGTTGATTCCACCCTCCTCGACAAGTCAATTCTAAAACCTCGCCTACCAAACTTTATTACCTTTATTGAAACCCTCCTATACGACTCTCTTCCAGAGATCGAATTCCTACCGTACCCCTACGAACCCTCCTGGTTCACCGACCCTAAACTTATACCGACACCTCAAGATTTCTCAGAAATCTAGACAGAACGTTAGGGGTCATCTTTCCGTTGGCATCCCCTAGTTGACTACGATAGTGAGGCAAGTGGAACCTCTAGTTCCTTTTCCTCAAACATATCCTTTACACCCTCCTTGTGGGGATTCGGAAGACACCCCCTGTCCTCCTTAAAGAAAGTCCTCCCGACAATTGACCGTCGATACGGACAAGACAATATCCGATATCGAAGAAGTTTCGCTGGTAGGGAGCAATCACGCACCTGGTGGCTCCAGATCACCCTTGGCACTCCACCACCTTTCACAGCCAAGTGGAGTCAGAAAGTCGGCCCCAGGAACTCGATCAAGCACTCACTGTCCCCCGGACGCCAGTAATCCAGCTATGGAAAGTTTAGCAGAACGCATAGGCCAGGCAATGAGCTACTTCGACCGTACCCTCCAGGAATCAGTTGATATGCAACATTTGACCTACCGGTAACTGTCTGGCCAAGCTCAGGATCAGGCGAACTAACTCCAGCACCATGCCCAACGGATAACCCGTGGGGAACAAATCATTGGCGAAGAGTTGAAACAAGTCAATTAGGGACTTGAAATGTTAGCAACTGAAATATCAACACTTCAAGATGCAACCACCGAACGGTTGGAAGCAAAGCTGCGAGCATAGGAAGAACGGGCTGCGAACTATGAAGCGGTAAGTACCCAACTTCATGCTAACATTGGGGCAACAGGACAAGAGTCGCTGGATCGAGACCGCCAGCTAGAACAGGCCTTGGCTAGGCAAAAAGCCGAACTCCTACAAAGACAAGTAGCGGCACAAAAGGACCATGAGCAGACCAGACAGGAGTTAAGAGAGCTTCACCAGCGCCTCGAACAAGAGCGTGCTGAAAGGGAAGCATAGGTGGTCCAACAGAATGCCGAATCCGAACAACTAGATCGAATGTTGACACGGATGAATGAAACGTTGGTGCAACTACAGGTTGCGAGGAACCCACCAAGTGTGTGGGAAACAGTGGCACCACAGCCGGTGGAAAATCCAGGTTTGGAGAAACGGACAACGGGTGATGGAAGAGAAGAATTCCGGTTTATTCCCCGCAGAGACAGGGGATAGGGAGTGGATCGAGGAGACGGAAACAGTGGTGGGGGAAAAGCACCACCACCGCCTCCTCCGGCGAATGCACCCAATCCAGGAGACGATGACCCATGCTAGGGAGATGAAGGTGGTCCCTCTCGACGAGGGGGGGAGCCATCACGAAGATACTTACCTGGTCGAAAATGCGAATCCGAAGCTGACGCATGGGTCGACCGACTGGGGTAAGCATTGTCAAGGACCAACCGCCGGCAAGCGGATCAACCTTTCAAGTTTGAAAATAAACCTACTCAGGATGTGCGAGTTTGGTTACTAAACTGCGAGGACTACTTTGGAAGAAACCCATGGCAATGGGAAAATGATGAAGAACACATCAAGTATGCGTTAGGATGAATGGAAGGAACGCAGGTGGCCCCTTTCTCAATAACATATCGAAAGAAAATGACTGGGGACCTCAGGTTCTCCAAACATGAGGGTTATGATTTCTGGGGTACGTTCCGGGCCGAAGTTACAGAACGATTCTCCGTATTGCACAAGGCACAAAAAGCCTTAGCCGAAATGGAGAAGGTTAGGTATACAGGGGACATAGAGAAGTATCTCCTCACCATGGAAAACCACAACATTTAGGCAGAAGTATCTGGCATCGCTTGGAGAACCATAATTCAGCGGCAACTCCCTATCGAGGCAATGCGCACGCTATCATATGAAAATCATGACTTGGATAGAGAATGAATCAAGGCAGTCCACCGGGTTACCAAAGCAGAAGAATCGTTCAAGGAACAACAAGGGCTTTTCCGGAAAAACAACCAGTGAAAAAGTGACTTCCCGAAAAGAAAACAAGAGGAGGAAGCGAAATCTGGTAAGACCACTGCTGGAAATAAGAAACGAAAAACCTATACGGCAGCTGAAAAGGCTGCCTACAAATTGAAAAAACAAGCTGAAAAAGAGAAAAAAGCCCCTGCTGAAGGAAAGGTTGAGCATACAAATTGGGTGGAAGATCATAAAGGAATCCCTAAAGACAAAATTGAAGAACGAAAGAAAGCCAACCAATGCACACGGTGCACGTTGGCCAACCATACTTGGAAATTCTGCAGGAAACAGGCACAAGTATCGGTTATAGGGCAGAAACGGGGAAATTTTTAACCCCGATATCGACGACCCCAGATACCAAAAGGGCAACCAGAACCTATGACTAGGGTGAACCTAGTCAACCAGCCCAGGATCTGGGAACTGGACGACATGGATGAAACCTAGAAAAGGTTTTCAGGCATCGGCAGCGACGGCGACCGGGTACTCGGTTATGGACCCCTTACCGAAACCGAAATCAACAAGGGGACTCGACCTCTGCAAGGTCCTACTAGCAGGTATTCCGCGCTTCTCCGTGGGAAACTCAAAATCAAAAGCGAGAGTCACGAAAAGCAATCCAGACCTACAGGAGTATCGCAGACCTTAGAATGACAGGCGAGCAAGAAGCGATTAACTTGGACGGCCGCTCGTGGTAGTCCGGGACTAGCTCTGGGAACCTAAAACTCAAAAAGAAGAATGCGGAGCGCCAAATTTGATTTATATCGGACCTCAGTACGGAAGATGGTCAACCAATCTGGCGTCCTTATAAAGCCCTAAATCCTTAAAAGAGATCCGAGGAAGAGTGGACAGACCAGTGCAGACTAGGAACTCCTTAATAATGACAAAGGGAAATTAGTCTAGACTGGAGCGTGAGAAGCCTTCCAGGAAGAAAATATATTACAGGTCGGCTGGACAACAGAATAGTTGGAGAAACGGAACAGGATCCCGGACATCAAGAAAAATGAAGTGGAAGAGAATGAGTAACTACGGCCACCTAGTTCACACGCTAAAGGGAGCGGGGTAAATCCGTCCCGAACCTGGACTCCGGCCTTGTGGACAGGATTGGCACGATAGACTCATGAGGTAAACGAGGCGATGCGTGAAGAATCCCCGGAGCCCAAATACGCTGATATAGTCAAAATGATATGAGTGCCGCTCCAGTGGAGACAAAAGCGTGGGCTGAGAAGGGCAAATGGCAGGTGTATGGGAACCCTTCGGCAAGGGGTAAAGACCGCTAGTAGTTGGCTGCCCAGTACACCAAAGGAAAGGGTTCAGTTTGTCTGAGGAGGCTTTAGTAGCCGAAACCGTGCGGTCATGGTAACAAACACCTTCAGTTATCAATACCAACGATTGACACTATGACGCAAAAACGACCCGCACAAGCCCCTAGTGGCGAAAACAAGAAAAACAAAAGGGAGGCCCAAGTACCTCAATTCTACACCTACCCAGAAGGCAGGGTAACACTAGAGACAAATGGCCAGAGAATACCCGCACACACTTTATTAGACTCTGGATCTAATATATTCCTCATAAATCAGAAACTAGTAAACCAGTTTCGGATTCCTTACAATACACACGCTGAGACCAAAAATATCCTCACATTAGAAGGAACACCTGCCCTGGGCGGTGGAAAACATTACACTCATCCTATCTTATTAGAGATAGGATCGAACTCACATCGAACGCACATTACATGTGAAATTGCACCAGCCGGGAAATATGACTTAATTATCCTGTTTGGCTGGTGGCATCAGGAACACCCCATCACACACATTGAAGATCCAAAGAAATTGCGGTTCAATAATGAACAATGTCAGACCCATGTCCAGGAACAAGACATAGAAGGATTATTTGAAAGGGACGAAACTGTGGCTCATGACCATTTAGCCAGGTACGTGGGAAGATTAGAAATGGTACGAACAATGCCGGAGATAGTTCAACCGTCCCATCCCCTGGCAATCCTACACGAATACCATGAGTTCAAAAAGGTATTCGCCACGGAAACGGCAGAGAAACTTGCTAGTCGCAGAACCTTCGACCATGCCATTGACCTGGTACCTGGAGCAGTTCCGCCCTGGGGACCTATATACCCAATGTCAGCTCATCAGTTGGATCTACTCCGCAAATACCTGCAAAAAATGCAGGATCAAGGAAAGATTACTGAGAGTAAATCTCGAGCCGGGGCTCCAATCCTATTCGTCCCAAAACCAGATGGTTCAATGTGATTATGTGTGGATTACCGTCAACTAAATAAGTTGACCATCGCAAATAAATACCCTCTCCCTCTAATGAGTGAACTCCGCGATAGAGTAGCAGGAGCGAAGATATTCACTAAACTCGATTTGAAAGATGGATACCACCTCCTACGGATAAAGGAAGGAGATGAATGGAAAACAGCGTTCCGAACCCGGTACGGTCACTTTGAATACAAAGTTATGCCATTCGGATTGGTAAATGCGCCGGCATCTTTGCAAGCCATGATGAATAAAATTCTACGCGAATTCTTGGATCATGGAGTTGTGGTATACCTGAATGATATTCTTATCTACTCCAAAACAGAGAAGGAACATATCGAGTTGGTTAGGCGAGTTCTGACTCACTTAGAAGAATACGACCTAGCTGTCTCAATGACAATATCAATGTTCCATGTGCATACTGTAGAATTTCTCAGTTACATCGTCGCGGTTGATGGGGTCACCATGAGCGAGAGAAAAATTGCTAGTATAAAGGGTTGGAAAGCACCAAGATCGGTAAAGGAGTTAGAAATTTTTATAGGCTTCACCAATTTCTACAGGCGGTTTATCAAAGATTTCTCCAAAATCTGCAAACCAATAACTGAAACGTTGAAGGGAGACCCTAAAGCATTTAACAGGGGCCCTGAGGAGGAGGCAGCTTTCGTAGAACTCACACACAAATTCACGACTGCCCCCATACTATGCCACTTTTACCCGGAAAGGGAAACAGTAGTAGTGACAGATGCTAGCGACTTTGCGTTAGGCTGTGTTTTGTCCCAATTCAAGAACAAAAAACTACACGCGGTCGCTTTCCACACAAGGAAGCTAAGTCCCGCCGAAAGAAATTACGAAATCCACGACAAAGAATTGCTAGCCATATTAGAAGCTTTTGAAGAATGGAAGCAGTGTCTAGTGGGAACAGAAAAACTGGTAACCGTGTATACGGATCACCAAAATTTACAAAATTTCCTAACCACAAAAGTCTGGAATCCAAGGCAAATTCGGTGGGCACAGCAACTGGCAAACTAGAATTTTAAGATTGTTTACCGCCCAGGAAAGCGAGGAGGAAAGCCAGACGCACTAATCCGACGGCCGGAGTACCGTCCGGAGGAGGGAGCTCCGCATAGCGAATAGACAATACTTAAGCCTACACATTTTCACATTTCTCTGGTATACATGAATGAACCAGAAGAAATAACACGAATGGCTTCCGATCCAAGAACAGACAACTTGAGGATCAAACGACTGTCCAAACGAGCCAAGATGCCAACTAAAGGATCACGGATGGCAGCCGGACACGACCTTTACGCAATCAACGAGTTGATAATACCCGCAAGAAACCAGGTTCTGGTTGAAACGGGAATTGCAGTAGGGTTACCCTCAGGCACTTATGCTCACATAGCACCCAGAAGTGGTCTAGCAGCAAAACAAGGAATTGGAATTGGAGGCGGCGTAATAGATGCGGACTACACTGGAGAGGTGAAAATCATTATGAGAAACCATAGCGACGTGGATTGCCTAGTGCGCGAGGGAGATAAAATAGCGCAATTGGTAATAGAAAATATAAATACCTCGGAAGCAATTGAAGTCGAGAGCCTAGCACCGACCGAACGTGGCAGTGCCGGTTTCGGCAGCTCAGACCCATCCCCGCGTAGGGGCCGAGCGGAACAGACCTCGATAGTTGGGGCACACCTATAGGCCGACCACAAAGAAAATGAGTATTTTGACACACAGGACTGGGGAGAAAAAATAGGGCATATAACTCGCATGATGTCTAACGCCATAATATCAAAAGCAGATATAAGGAAATATGACCAGCAATTATTGGCAAACATCAAGCAAGCGGCCATAGGGGACCCGGACTGGCAGCAGCGCAAGAGCGAGCTGGAAGAATTGGAGAAGGGAGGAAAACCATGGCCCGCCAACTGGACAGTAGTTGAAGGACTACTGTACTACAAGAACCGGTTATATATCCCAGCCAACGAAGCGTTACAGACAACGATTGCCCAAGGATGTCATGACTACAAGGTGGCAGGACATTTTCGTCAAGAAAAAACCTTGGAGATCACATCACAAGACTTCAATTAGAAAGGCATTGCCAACTGGATGAATGATTACGTCCGCTCATGTGACGAATGCCAACACAATAAGTCCCCGCGTCATGCGAGGTATGGTCTATTACAACCCTTGGAATTGCCATATACAGCATGTCATCCATTTCCACCAACTTTATAGCACAACTACCAGAGTCGCAAGGACGAACGCAAATAATGGTAGTTGTGGATCGGTTTACAAAGATGGCACATTTCATCGGTCTGGAAGGAAATGCAACGGCAAAGGATATAGCAAATGTATTCTTAAGAGAAGTCTGGAAGCTACATGGGCTTCCCTCAGAAATCATTTCCGATAAGGATGCAAAGTTCTCGGGAGAATTTTGGGAATCACTTTGCAAAAGTCTCGGAATAAAACTAAAAATGTCAACAGCCTACCATCCTCAAACTGATGGACAAACCGAAAGAACCAACCAAGTGCTGGAAGGTTACTTAAGGATCTTTGTCAATTACGATCAAAATGACTGGTATCAGTTGTTGCCATCAGCCGAGCATGCCTACAATAATTCGGCAACAAACGCACAAGGACTTTCCCCGTTCTATGCCAACTATGGTTTCCACCTGCAGACTGAATGGATGAAGGAACGAAAAGCCCAAAATCGAGGAGCCTAATTATATGCTCACTGGATGAAGACAATACACCAACAGGCCAAAGAAGCGTTAGAGCAAACCCGAGAAAATGTGAAGAAATATTACGATCGGAAGGCAAAAGAACAACCTGACATCAAACCTGGAGATCAGGTTATGCTCAACGCAAAGAACATCAGAACTAAGCGACCCTAGAAAAAGCTTAGCCTAAAGCTCTATGGCCCGTTCAAAGTATTGGTGCAAAGAGGAGGCCACGCCTTCAAACTGGAAATATAACCGCGATGGAAAATCCATCCGATATTCCATGTATCCCTGTTGGAACCATACCGCACCTCCTCCAGGGCACTGAGGGAACAACCACCCAGAGAGCCAGAAGAGATTTACGCAAACTTGGAGTGGGAAGTAGAACGTATTGTGAAGAGTGAAATAATCTCATACACAAAACGGGTGCGTGGACGGAATAAACAAATTCGTGAAATACGATATTTTGTTAATTGGGCTGGTTGCTCAGAGGATGAAAATACCTGTGAGCCACCAGAGCATTTAGAGCATGCTAAAGAATTGGTGGCGGAGTTTCATAGGGAAAATCCAGAAATGCCATCCAGGACAGAAGTTGAATGATAGGAAAAGGTTTTCCTGGCGTGGTCAAGCAAACGCAGCAGGTTTTTCACACTACCCTATCGAGTTCATAATGGATGTATGTATTATAATAGTATTTACTTTGTTGCAAGAGGGGGAAAATCGGACCCAGAGGTATTCGAGGCGAAACCTAGGAGGAGGGAGCTCGTGTTAGGCACATAACTCCCACAAGGGCCCAGGGGAGCAGTTTGA